>JAPZDV010000024.1:670935-683841 GCA_029814665.1 Acanthurus lineatus
TAATCTCAGACAAAGAGATAATACAAGCGAATTCAAGACAATACAAGCCAACTCACCTGGAATAACCGCATTGTCTGAAAGAGGCTCACACAGGCCACACCCTCCACTTAAATACACTTCCTCTTCCTGGATTTCTTCCTTGTTTTTCCCAAAAGTCTGTCTAGCCTAAGTGCTCTCCCTGCTGGGCCCCCAGCTAGTATCATTTCTCCTGATCAAATCCACTGACTGGATCTTACTGCCTAATCTGACATTTCCTTCAATATTTTCCTCACACTCTGTCCCCTTCCCCCCAACTCCCTCAACAAAGAGACAACAGATCTTGCTACAAATCCTCTTCCACCCAACTTCCACTGAACAAATCCTAACTTTCCATCCTCGCTGCTCCGCTTCTGCCCCTAACTCTACATACCTAAGCTTTTTCCTTTCAAATGCTTCTATTACAAAATCCTCCCAAGGAACAGTCAGCTCTATGAAATAGACTCTCATTCTACTCCTAGACCACAAAACTATATCAGACCTTAGGTTTGTACAGGCTATTTCCTGGGGAACAACAAGCTTTCCTCCTAAATCTACCTTCATCTCCCAATCACAAGCATACTCTAAGCAGTACGTATTGTGCCTAGGGGTGTGTATATACTGTACAGTTGCATATACTTCATTTATACCCAAATTGGTGGTTCATTGTCTTTACATCTGTAAAGTTTCTTTTTTTTTCTCCTTTGTAATAGCACTCTGGAAGCAACATCTCATTCTAAAGTCACTCTGCTCAATTCCCTCATAGTGTGTCTGAAAGAGTTCCTCTATATATGGAATATGTAACCAGGTGGAGAGATCGTCTCCTTACGATAAAGAATGGACGGTCAAACTTGTCATGGTTCTCTGAGTAAAGAGACTATCTCTCTAGCTCTCGCCATACAAGGCTCTGTTTCATCAAAATTATAACAAGTGATGGTGCTGCACAGAGGTGCTTTTATACTGTGTTTAGTCACCTCTCAGGTAGTTTGTCTTATATAAATATCCATGTCACGTGACCAGGGGGGTCAGTTCCTGTACATATGGAATATGTAACTGGATGGAGAGATAGTCTCGTTAGAACCAAGGTTACACACGTGTAAATGTCTTTTTGTGATGACTGTTAAGGCATAAGATGATGATTTTAATAACTTGCTGACTCTAAATGTAGAGCCACCACCAGACTAAAATTCCAACTTGTTCTTTACTTTGGTTTATACAAAAAATAACAACATTCTCATGAGTCTCAGCCATATTCTATGTTTTATGTGTTAGAAGTGCTAATCCTCAATTTTAGCATGGGGACACTGGAGGCACAGATGGTGGTCACTTTAAACTTGCTAAACATCAGGATGTTAACTTCATTCACACTACTGCAAGCCTTTTTTGTTATCACTTAGCCTAAAAGAACTCTTGTGCCTCTTCAAGTTGCCAGCATGGCTGTAGAATTTTATGATGTGTTTCAGTTCCTCTGCCCTTTTTCTCTTATTTCCTTAACATTTTTAAGTTGAAACTTTCATTTCAAGATTTGCCTTTGTCCCTTTAAGCAATGTCTACATTAAATCAGCCCTTTTGTGCTCACATATTCTGCCTCATGTACATTATATGAAACTGTGGAAGATTTTTTTTTTCTTTAAATAAGTTGACATAATAACTTAAAGATTACAGTGTAAGGGCTATTAATTCCCTTTCAAACACAAAACCATTTTATTCCACATCCTTTTGTTTCTGTGATATTTGTTTGTGTTTAAGGGGAAAATCATGGAATATAGACCAATCATTAAAAATGTACCTGCTAGCATCTAGGTTAATATTGGTATATGACATACTGTTATATAAACTGTTATATGACAATTAAGTTTCTGATTAATTAAGTATATTAGGATTTATCCTTATATGAATGAGGCCTAAATAAGGGCGGTAGTGATTGGTTATTGTAAATTCAAAGCTATATTAATAAAAATAACTTAATGTATACACAAGAAATGGATGAAATAGTTATTCTCTTATGATAAGATTTATACTAAAAACTAACTTGTATCTTCAAAGTCATTACATTTTCCAAAAAGATTTTAGGGGTATATGAGGTCTCTAGGACAAAAATACCTCCTGAAGGACATAAAACATCTCAGTTTGGAGGAATGCTCTTTAAATATGGGGGGCATTAAACTGCTTCAGAAAGAAAGATGTGAAACAGATTTTAGGTACATCATTTGATTACTATGAATGACATGTTTGCTGCAACTTTGAACTATTGTAGAAAGATTCGATTGTAAAGTTCTCGCTATTTAAATGTTTTAACAATCTGACCCACCGTGGGTTATTTACAGTAAAGTTTGGTTTATTAACACTTGCTGTACATCCCCATTGTTGAGTTGCAGTAGACAATGTACTGCATCAGCTGGTTGTGTAGCAAAATAAAAATGTTTACCTCGGACCATTTGTGTACTTTACACTGTCAGAACCTGGAGTGTTTCCTGTCATATCGAATGTGCAATAAAATGGACAATTGTTTTCGTCTTGGTATAGACTGGTAGCGCATGAGTTGCTGGCAGAAAGCTCGCATGGTCTACAACCGTTACCTTTTTAGTGGTGCAGCAGGGGTATGCCCAGCAGGGGTAGCTGGTTGACCGTCTTCAGTTGTTGCTATTGACTCTTCAGAGCTTGGGTGGAAGCAGCCAGCTTCGAAAACGTTAGCTAAGAGCCAGTGTATGGCTTCTGTTTTCAAAGACCCGTGCTGTACTCACTAACCAGCTGTGCACCAATTGCGGCTACCGGAAAACAGTGAGTATGTCTTCTTTTAGTAAACAAATGTGATTAGAGTAAAACTTTTTGTTCAAAGACAGCAATGATGAGGCTGGCAGCCAGTCGGGCTTGCTGGATTTTTTTCATAGGATCCCAATATGTTCCAGGATTTACTCCACCAAAAATGAAGGCAAAGGAACTAAGGCTGCGACTCGAGCCAATTAACGTTATGCTAGTTAGCCAGCGAGATTGCTTTGCTAAGTAAAATAAAATCGTAAGGAATTGCCGATTCATTGAGCTTTTGGAGCCTTTTATTTGATGTAGAACAGCAACGCAAACAGTTATTAGGTAACGTTATTCCCTCCTACGAAACATTTGCTTAGCTAACATTAGCTAGTGTAACGTTAGCCGAAAAGCTAACATACACCTATTTTAGCTCTGTCATGCTTTTTGTCCTTATTTTGCTTTGAACGCAGAGTGGGGCTAACGTTGCTTTGTGTATGCGTGCCAGCTGTAAGAATCGTTTTAACCTCATCTGCCAAGTAGATTAATAGAAGAGGATTTAGAACAGTGGGCAGACTTTGTGTCCAGAACCCTGCTTTTTGTTTCCTAACCCCTGTTATAATTTGACGGAACGCGACGCTAATGCTGACACAAAACTGTTCATTCACCCTGGCCCCGTGGAAAACGATGGTTTAAAATAGAAATAATGACCAAAAAAAGACCTACAAGTAATTTTTTCATTCTAACATTTTTCTAAAAAAAAAATCCAGCACTTTTCGTCGAAATTAATTTTTTAATTTTGAGGCACTAAGTTCTAAAAAATGCTTTATCTATGTTTCTGTAATTTTTAACGTGTTTGCTGAACAGTGACAGACTAAATGCTTGCAAGGCACAAATAATACTTTATTACACCCTAAGAACATTTGAAGCTAAGAGTACAGAATATTTGCATGAAAAAAGGTCCCTGTCTACTATTACGAATACAGTAATTATATAGGCGGTGGTTGTTTGTTTGGGATTCCAGCCTGTGTTACCATGTTAAGAGGAGTGTCTCCATGTGTCACTCCGCAGCAGCAGTAGCTAATAAGAACCAGGCTGACGGATGTGTATCTGTCTGCCTTTGGCAGGAAGAGTCCCTGAGTTTTTGAGGGTTTGGAGGGACCTAGTTAAAACTGAAGCAAGGAATGTGTTTTTGTCCTGCCAAGCTCCTCCAATGGACCTCTGTAATGTAACAGTTGTGGGAGACCTTCGGTGATGTAGGTCGATATTTTGGACAAACTTTTGTATGCGACTTAAATGCATGCTTAAAAGAAATATGATATACATGTCTGGTCTCATTTTAAAACTTGTGATGCTGTTTGAAAATTAAATGTTTAAAATATGCAATGCTAATAGAGTGCTTAATTCGCTGACCACTGCTTTAAGTAATTTTTGTCTTTTTTTAACAATTTGAAAATTCTAACAGAGGAATACATAAAAAATTATGTATATACACACACACACGCACATACACATATATGAGCCTATCAAATGTGCAATCAGATGTGCAAGTCTCGAAATAGCTTCAAACTGATAATGATAATATCAAATAAAAAATATTTCAATATATTATCTGTACAAATTTTATAAGAATTTCTATAATAATTAGTGTCTTGTAAACTTGTCACAATTGCCTTTCTCTTTTTCCCTAGGGGACTGCCTTGGTAGGTCACAACAGAAAGCACCTGGTTAGTGAGCTGATCCACCAGATCTGTGAGGGGGAAAAAACAATTTGGTTATACCGGATTTAGTTTGTCACCATGTTTAATCTGATGAAAAAAGATAAGGAGAGGGAGGGCAGTAGAAAGGAGAAGAAAGACAAAAAGGAGAGGATGTCTGCAGCAGAGCTGCGCAGCTTAGAAGAGATGAGCATGCGTCGAGGTTTCTTCAATCTCAAGAGGGAGGCCAAGCGTGAGTCCAGAAACAAACTGGAGATCTCTAACCCCATTCCCATCAAAGTTGCTAGCAGCAATGAGCTCACCCTCACTGACATTGAATCAGATGGCTTGAGCAATCGAAGCAGCATGGCTTTGGAGGACCAGTTGAGTGCCGCCAGCTCTACTGATGACTTGAAGGGTGAGGGCGGTGGAGGACAGGATGGACATCGCAGCTCAGTACGTGATCGTGTGGCTCATTTCGGTTCTCTTGCCAAGCAGAACTCCTCGCAAGTCGGCCAGATGATGAAACGCTTCTCCTTTTCACAAAGAAGCAAAGAGGAGAGCCCTTCAGAGGGCTCCACCCCCTCAGGCCAGAACTCTGCAGCCCCATCCCCACAGGTGGAGAGCAAAGTTTTTAGCATGCTACGCAAGCACAGTCTCAAACAGCAGGTTGGGGCACCAACCACCAAAAAGGTCTACATCCCAGAGGTGGTTGACAAGACCTTTCCTGCACAGCTGCAGCTACCAGCTGTTGTTGCACCGAGTGCACCAGAAACACGAGAGCTGGAGCTCCAACGCCGTAGCACTGGCGACTTTGGATTTTCTCTGCGTCGCACTACTATGCTAGACCGCAGCCCTGATGGTGGAGTGTACAGGCGTGTGGTCCACTTTGCTGAGCCTGGTGCCGGCACCAAGGACCTGGCACTGGGGCTGGTCCCAGGTGACAGGCTGGTGGAGATTAATGGACAGAATGTTGAGAACAAGAGCCGGGATGAGATAGTGGAAATGATCCGTCAGTCTGGAGAAACAGTGAAGTTGAAGGTTCAGCCAATCCTGGAGCTAAGTGAGTTGAGCCGCTGCTGGCTGAAGAACACAGAAGGGCAGCGCAGGGAGACCAGACACGTAAGTATCATATCCACGTATATGTACAAACAGATAAAGGTCACTGTTACACTGTGAGTTGCTTTATTTTGATGATTCTTGACTCTCTTTCATTTTAAAGGCATTCTATTACAGTATGTGCACGTGTCAGAAACTTTTTGTATGAGACATATTTACTGCAGCAGAAAAGCAGCAGTGTCCCTGATTCTCTTCTTGTGTTTGGCTTTTAAAAAAGCTGTTTCTCGTCCATCACATGTTAGTGTCTGATCAGTAAAGGCACAACACGACTGCAAGAAACACAACACAGATGTGTGATTCAGCAGTTAATTATGAAGCATGATTCAACAATCACATAGTGATAGTTACCATGGTGAACATCAGCTAGTGAACAGTGTTTCACCTCAGGGCTGCACCTAATGATTATTTTCTTGTTGATTAGTTTATTGATTTTAGTTTTTTGATTAATAGATAAATCTATATATTATTTTTTAAATTATCTATTATTTTTTACTCATGTAATATAGTCTAACAACGAATTAACCCACTGTAAATTTTAAAACCGTTATTTACATTTTAATATCATATTCAGTGTCATTTAAGTAAAAGGAGTGTGCTGTTATTGCCATTTTTATAGGTATACTGTTGCTGGAGGGCACCTTAATTTTCTTTTTTTGTTTTTTTTTTGACATTTCGTTCATTAAATGATAAACTGGTTAATAATGGAAACCTTCAGTAGATGCAGCCCTACTTTTGACCTAGAAATAAACTAAGTTAATAAGTACGGGTGGAGGAAGATACTTTTGAAGAAACTGTCTGACAGAGAGTCCAGTGTTTCCCCTACCATTCATAGAGGGGGTGGCCTGCCCCCACAGCACAACCTCCCGACCCCTCAAAAATGAAGTCATAAAGCATTTGCATCTTATATGTTTGACAGCATAGGTGTAGTGCTACCGGAGTGCACTGGAACGGCACTTGGGGACTTAAGAATATTTGCAGTTTGCATAATGTGGTTGAAATTCATATTAACTTTTGTGAGTGCTTCAAGATTTGATTTTTACTGAAGTGTATGTCATACAAGAGAAACGATGGAAACAGACACAATGTTTGGTTATCCCTCTGACAAGCTGGCTTGATTGATTCACAACGTCAGCTAAGTGACATAAAGGAAAACACTCCACCTCAAAATGTCCGGTATTGTCTCAACCACTATTTGACAATATGTCAAATAGACATATTCATAGACATATTCAATAGACATAGTCATAGATCATATGATAGCAGCACGGTGAATTTTCACCAGTTTATTTTACCACTGTGGTAAAGATGAAAGGGCAGCAAAGAACCTTTTCCCTTTTTGTAACAGCTAAAAAGGTAAAAGTTTGCCATGAAGTGTAAAACTTACTTGGGGCACCAGGTACTGGTCCACTTTGGGCAAGGATTGGGTAGCAGCAAAACTTGTCACAGTAGAAGCAGTGGTTACATAACCTTTGAAAGGAGCCCAAAATTAACTGTGTGCACACATATGCATGCATTGTAGGTGCGCTCTGGTACTAATAAAAATTAGCACTACACCCAACCATTTTTACATCTTACTTGGTTGTTGCAGCACATCAACACACATTACGTGAACTGACATATATTTGTGATCGATTGTGTGGATTACTGGCTCATTGCCTTAGCCCTATTTTGTTTACTTTGACAGTTTCTTCCACCAGATACGCTGACAACAGTTGGCGTTTAATTTTAAAGTTCCCTTATGGCTTTTGCATTTGTGCTGTGGCTTTGTATTTGTGTTGGAGCTTTGTATAAAGTCTTGTGGCTTTTATTTGTGATGTGACTTTTGCATTTATGTTTTAATTCTGTTGTGTTTTTCAGTTCAGACAGTTCAGACAGAATGCTTACACATGCCACAAAAGTTTCAATCCTACTTGGATCTTTGTCTGGTCAGACTGTTAAAGAAATAAAAACTACATACATATTTACACAACATGCAGACCATAAGGCAGAGCAGCCCTGTCATTGAAATTGTGGTTTAGTGTTCAAACTGGGCATGCCAATAAAATATCCTAAAAACAAATTAAAAAATTCACATGTATAAAAATCTATAGAAAAGGTTTATAGAGAAAAACAGTAATTAAAACTCCATACTTCAACAATATTTCAAATCCATCATGCCTTCTATCAAAATCAGCATCACCCTTGTTGAAAAGTTTGCTATATATTAATAATAAGTTAGAGGAGAAAGAGAAGAAATGCTACAGTCCTAATAATTGGGTCAAAACACATTCTTTAAAAATTTAGAAATATTAATGGGTGTACCAATTATACCGCCCATAACAGGAGCAGTGACACAAAGAGGTGCCTTTTGTTTCAGAAAAATCAGGAAGACACTAAAAACCTGATTCGCAGAGCACAAGAGTTTCATCAGGACCCAGGGCTAGCATAACCTGGTAGCAGTGCATCACAAATTGCCCAGTGTTGTGTAGTTGGAGCTTCTTTCAATGAGGAAAGTGTATAAACTGTCATAGTCAGCGTTGATTTGTGGATTAGCTGCTTCTTGCAGTCACCATAGAAAGTGATGAACAGCAGACCTACAACTTGACACCTGCGCATTCACAACCTTCTTATCAAACTAGAGTTTGTTGCTTCTTCTACTTCCTGTCTGCACTATCAAATAAAAGCATTTAAAGAAGCTCAACTCCAAGCTTCTGAAATAAATTGAATCTCTGGTTAAACACAACAATAACCATTTCTCATTTCTTGTGACATGTAAATATTGTAAATAGCAACATATTTAACTGTAAATCTTTGCCCCTTTTTAACTGACCATGAATTGGCTTATTTATTTATTTATTTATTTATTTAACTTAACATTTCTTAACACCCAGAGGCCTTTGTGATACAGTGGAATTGGGCACATTAGATCTTTGAGAGGAGGAGGAAAATTTAATTCCCTCTTACCCACCAGACAAGCTTAATCTGTTCTTCTCAGTTTGATGCGGATTTCATCCAAACTTCAACAAATGACTAAATGAAATAAGTAGTCATTGATTTAATCAGCAAAGTGTCAGCAAAATGACTATCAGCATTTTTCAGAGCTCAAGCTGACACCAGTCTGGAGCTCAGGGCCTGTATTCATAAAAATTCTTGGAGCTCTCTCAGAGAGCTCCCAACTTAACCTTAAAATTGTTGGGTGGGAGTGCTAGTTTAAGAGTGATTTAAAGGATAGACTCTGGTGACATTTTCTAATTCACGAAGCCCTTTTGGAGTTTCACCGTGGGAAAGGATCCCACACTATGCCGATACAATAGAAGCCTTCAGTGGCCACAGACTCAAACGAAAAAAAAAAGCAACAGAAGAAAAACATAACATGCCTTCATGTGCCTTGTGTCATCCAAGTGCCTGTGAGAATTGACCATCGAATTTGTCTTGGTGAATATAAAACTGTTTTAGCCAACATATCCACTGTAGCCTCCTAGACAGAAGCCGTGTTTATATTAGCATGCATGTAGTTTAAAGCTGTCACGAGACACAAGACACAGTTAGAAATATGACGTATTGTGGACATACACATGACAACTCTAAATAGTACTGAGATATTCACAAACCAAACAGCTCCTTGGCAAACAGCAACAAAGTCAAGCACAAAAGAGGATGTGGTGGTCCTTAGAACAAACAGCAAACAGTTTAGAATTTTTTGAGCTGACTTTACTGTGTCTGCCTAGACAGAGTTCTTTTATTTGGCATCGCTTGGAGCGACTAGTGTGCTTCCCGGCACCTTGTTGATCTGAATGCATGCAGAATGGCTGTAGTGTCCTACAGTGGGATGAATTTTGCTGTCCTTGGTGTGGCGGAGGAGGATCAGCAGAGTCGACTCTGGCTCAGAAGCAGGGCCTCGGTGAGTCTTTCTTCTTCTGGAGAGAGGATCACCTCCGCATCTGCAGGTGAGGGGGATCAGCTGGATTGCTCAGTGTCCTCTGAGGATCCAAAGAAGTGTCCAAAGAAACACTTAAAGCAATCTCTCACTCGTCCAGCAAGCTTATAACTGGGGCCTAGGTCGTTAGAAATCAAATGTTTTATTTTAAGTTGCTCCCTTATGGTTACAGCCGTGCGAAAGCCGGAGGTCCCTCCCAACAACTCGTCACACATGGATTGCAGGAGGTGGCGCATTGCAGTGACAGTTACGCTCTCAGTAAAGTCATGGAGATTCCGGCTGACCCCACCTTGGTCCAGTTGGATCCGGTCCAAATAGAGGCAAGAGTTTGTATTGGAGGTAGAAATCACACCTAGGTGTGATTTACTGCACTGCTGCAGCCTAGGCGCACATCTGTTGTTCTTGGGCTTTGCTGGTCTGTGCAGGCCTTTCTTTTGTTTGAAACGTGGTTGAGGTCCCAACGCAGTATAACAGTTGAAGTCATTCAGTATTGTGTCTGTCCACCAATAGGTGGTGACAAGAGGATTTCAAATACTCAAACAGATTTTCAGCATACTTAAAGGATACACCTGTTATTTTAGTTGTGACCAGTACGGGAAGTATACTTTATAACCACACCTCAATATCTATGGAGTGGTTGAGACAATTTTTTGGTGATAATCAGAACATTAACTGAGAATAATATTAGTGGAGTACATTGAAATAAAAAAAAGTTTGTTAAAAGAATAGTATCCAAGAAAAACAGAAACAAAACAAATTAAAATTAAAATAAGGAGCAGTGGGCAGTCCCTGTGCAGCACCTGGGACCAGCTCTGGCTTTGAACCAGTGCTGTGGTCATGTCAGTGAAAGGAAAATTTTTTGTATATGATCATGTTTTCGGTAAAGGGGTAACTGGGCCGTCTGAGGAAAACCCAC
Source organism: Acanthurus lineatus (assembly GCA_029814665.1). Classification (NCBI taxonomy): domain Eukaryota; kingdom Metazoa; phylum Chordata; class Actinopteri; order Acanthuriformes; family Acanthuridae; genus Acanthurus; species Acanthurus lineatus. The sequence goes on from JAPZDV010000024.1 coordinate 681,344, forward strand.
CACAGCAAGGAAAAAACATGCAAACCAAAAAAGCCCGAAATTAAACCAAGGACCTTGCTGTATGGGGACGGTGCTAACCACTGAGTCACCGTACTGCCCATAAGCACAGTGTGGTCAATTTAAATTTTATAATGAAATTTTTATTAAGTGATTCTGTAGTGGTAGTGTTGAAGTGCACCACAGGTGGCATTATGCAGAGAAAAAAGAATATAAAGAAAAAAGGTGGGGAGACCATGTTACCTGTGCTGAGTATTCTGTGAGCAGAGTCCAATTCACTGAGCTGCTCCAGCAAAACCTGATTTGCAGCATTCAGTGCTGAACACGCCGCATTAAGCCAGAGCTGATCGGGACTGACTGTCCTTAACTTTCTCACTAGCTAAATTTAAGGTTTCTAATCAACCACACTTTACACTTTGAAATGCTGAAACTTCCCTTGTGTCCTAACTACTACTTTCTGTTGCCTGATTGCTACCTATTACTCTCCTACTTTGTTTGGCTGCAGATTCTGATGTTTTTAGGCATTCTTGGCATTTGCTTTGGAAACAGGTGAATTTATTTTGTATATTATTGTTATATATATAATTAAATGTTTGTGTTTCTCACTCAATTAAATATATAATATTTACACAATATTTGATGCAGTCATAATAACAGACAATATAGGGACAGAATAATAACCATACAGTGTCTTCTCAAGATCCTTCGTGAGCAATGGAACCCTGATAAGCTAGGTCTTAAATTTAAATGTTATAGTGGCCTGAGCTTGTTTGATTGGTGTATTGATCCATATTTAGACACTGGTTTATGCTAAATCTAATGTTATTGTTCTACTTGCAATAACAATTATTCAGTTGTAGTAAAAGACACTTCAAAGCATCTTTTTTTCCCCTCTTCTACTCCACTCACTATTCCTTTCTCATTCCTCCTCTATGCCGTCCGCTATGGTGTACCCTCAATAGTTCCTGTTAACTTTGGCACACTTATTGTTGTTTCAACCCATTCAGGAAGCAATTCGGAGTTAAGTCGCTTCCACAATTATTCAGGTTCTCTGACTTTTAGCTTCCTGTGCTCAGAGAGTTGTCTTCTCCTCTGTACAATTTTAGGTTTTAGATTTGACCAAAACCCCTTAGATGTAATCATTACAATATATAATATAAGGTACTGGATAATTCATTCATCCTTGTGCAACAGGGTTGCACAATGAACAAAAATTTGCAATTCTTTATACAATATAAGCCAATAGAGTTGTATAAAAATTAGAGCAGTGTACACAGTCTTATATATATATGTAGACCAATGAAGTCAGGAAATAATTTGTGCCTATTCAGTATTTGCTTTTAGTGGAATGTAAACAGCAACAACAAAATATTGATGATACCATAATAACAAACATCAAGTGACCAAGTAGACATCTAAGAGACACTGTCTATCAGTATTAACTCTTTTAAGCACCAAGCGTTTTTGAAACACAGAGGCTACATCCCCTCCTTCAATCTTGCACTCCATAGGCTCAGAAAACAGTCAGCCTGTTGAGTGCAGCAACTTAATCCTGGATTTTGTGGTGGTTACAGGTCCCTGCATAGACATGGAGACAACAGCCCCTATTTTTCTGTTGATTTGCCAGCAACGATAATGATAACAATGGTTGAAAACTTGAAATTGGTCATTATTCGGTGATGTAATAGACACAGTATCAAAGTCACTGTTCAAGGTAAGTAGTAGATATTCTTGACAAGTAAACAATTTCTACTCAGATGCAATATATAACTATACTAAAGAATACTAAAGTACTCTATGAACACACACACACACACACACACATACATGTATGAAAAATGAAAAAATGAATAATCTCGAATATGGTTGTTCCAATTCCAGTATTTGAAATCATGCCGATACTGCCAAAAATGCCAGCATTGGTATGGGTGAGTACTTGAGTCTATACACCAATCCTTTACCATTACCATTATCAGATGGAAATCAAATCCTTGCTGCTCTGAATGCCAAAACTGGAAGTTGTGCAGTGCTGCCACTGGCAACCACTGTTTTAGGGCAGTGAAGAAAAAACAATTTCATGCAGATAGATAATTAATTAGACCATTAATTTATATTTTCATGCGTTTTGCAGTCAAAGTAGAAAGCTTTTAACAAACAACAACTCCTTTTCCCTTGCAACATATGAGAGCTTGACTAATAACTAGAATAATCATTTCAATTCCATGAAGTTCTCACGTAATGAAAACAGGAATCCATACTCCAGTAAATAGTACAGACCATAGATATGACGTAGCATGGGGAAATGAACTCGTCTGCTCAGCTGACTGAACCCTTCAGCTTGATTTGATTTAATTTGATTTGATTTTTATTCACACATCAAAATAATACCGATACAATTCAATAAATGCATCACAAATTTGGATGTGTGAAGGGGACACCCAAAGTAAGCTACCCAAAGCTTTTAGGAGGGGGCCCGACATAAAACACAAATAGAACATTAG
>JAPZDV010000024.1:683941-700827 GCA_029814665.1 Acanthurus lineatus
AAGAGCCAATATGTCACTAATTTGCATGCTAATAAGCAACTAGTTAATGGTTAATAGGTGTACCTTAAAATAAAGTGATACCAAAATTTGTCCTGAGTGGACAGCTTTAAGTACAGGTGGGAACGCATTAAGGACAAATTTGAGATCGAATCACTCAAACCACATTCGCAGTTGGTCTGAGCCACATTTGGCCACATTCTTTTAGCAGTGGGAACAGCAATCTGTCCTGGGCCACACTGATGGATCCCCCCTCTCAACTGACATCTTCTGTGTAGGTGGAAGTAGTAGTGACTCGCATGACACCAGTGTCATAAAAGTGCAACACAGCAAGCAATAGCTATAACAACCGATAACAACTCTGCAAACAATATCAAGAGAACTTTAATGAGCCTGTGGAGACACAACGAATACCTCAAACATCTTTTCAACTGTGTTGTTTTGATTTACCCACTTAGTTGCCACTGCTTTTAATATCCTGCAGACAGGAAGAGCAATCTTCGTCTTTGGTTTTCCAGTTGGCTAGGTGTGATTTAGTGCATTGCTGCCTCCTGCAGGTAAAAAACAGCAACACAGTTGGTCACTACAAACGCAAATGATGTCTGTGTTTATTTGCATATAGAGCTGGGGGTTGAGATCCGATCACAAGTGGTTAACAGAGACACATTTAGAAACACATGTTAATACCAGGTGGAAACCCACACTATAAGCAATATCCGCTGGTGATCAGATCCCTTAGAGGGGTGTGTAAACAGGTTGAGGACAATATTTTCATTGGAAAGCCATGAAAAAGTGTATTTTGCATAATATGGCACCTTTTAAAATAGCTGACGCTAAGTTAGGTAGAACCAATCTAAAGAGTGTTTGCCCTAACCCTATGTCTCTGTTTTCTCAAGAGTTGCATCATCTAAACAACCTTAATAGAACACTGCACTTCCCTGAGTTTTGCACAACATATAACATATAAAGATTCCTTTCATTACAGTTAAGTTAATGCTGACTCACTGTATTGAAGCCACTTCTTTGCTTGGTTTGTTACAACTTATGTCTCTCAATTATTCTGTTTTCAATCAGATACAATAACATGTTTGTTGGATTAATTGATTTTCTCTTTGCATGCTCTTTGGGCACCTTTGAAACAAAGGCACCTTTTAAGCTTTAAAACTTATTAGGGAGCTCTCCTTATGTGGTGTTTCAGATTTCAAAATAAACAATTTGTAATGCTGATTGTTTGAACCATAAATCATCATGGGTTTTGGCAAATTTACATAATTATCAGTGAGCCTAGTGTAAATGTGTTGCTGCTTTGACCTGTAGGAGGAACCACTCAGTCCCACCGAGGAGGCTCAGAGACGCTTGATGAGGATCTTCAGTGCCCCTGTAAATCACTGTGCTACCCATCTATACATCTGTAAATTATTTATATGCCCCCCACCCCCACCCCAATACACCCTCACACCCACCAAAACTAAACTTATAAACTTAAGAACAAATTTAAAAGGATGGTTACCATCCTTTTGGAGACACTTGTACAATCTTGATTTCAACAAAATAGGGATGTTGTGTTAAACCATGTTAAAACAAAACTTGATATATTCTCATTCTTTTTGACATATACCAAGTAAAAAAAACAATACAATAACTTAATTTTTTTCATTGTGTTTTGTAAATATATACTTAAAGAAGTTTGATCAGATCACCCAGTTCATGGCTAACAGCTAATAGTATCATGATAAGAAAAATAAAGTCTACATAAAACTAAAATAATTTTTACTTGAAAGAAAGTGAAAACTTATTTGTGACCTAATGCTTAAGGTGTCAGTAAAGCAAATTAACCAATTGTGGTTCGCTGCTGCTCATATTGAATAAACTGGGATTTAGAAAGTAAAGTGATTTTGTCTGATAAAATTTTGTGTAACACCACCTTAGAATGTGGCCCCAAGTTTTTTTTTCTAATCAATGCCACTGATGAGCTTAAATTTTCCCATATCTGCTCTACTGCAGGGTTTTTGTATGGAAATGTGTTTTTTCTTAAACTATCACTTCATTAGCTTTTAAAAGTTCTCCAATTTCAGTAACGATTGCTCTTTTTGAGCTGTTACCAGTAGTCACTAACACCTCCAGCACCAACATGTTTGTTTATTGGTGTGTATTTCCAGAGACACACCACAAAGAAAAGTAAATATTAGAGTGTCTGTTCCCCTACTGAATGGGGTAGAACAGTTGTAATTTATGACTTAGTGAAATATTATCACCTCTGCTGATGTTGTGATTCCACTGCTTCACCCCTGTCATAGCTGTTATTGTCTTTTGTCATGTGCTTGTATAGCTTTCCTTTTACCCTCCTCCTTCTTTGGTGACAATGGCTGCTTTCAGAACTGGAATGTCAGTTGCCTCTATAGATACTAGTACTTAGGTTTGAATAAGTGTTTGCTCTTTGATTCTGTAGTTCAGTGGTTGGCCTGAACTGCCAAATTATATTAGGAAGGATAGTAAAACTGAAAGGGTAACAAGACTTGCTTGCAACATCAATTATTGTCATAGCTATACCAACCTTTACCAACTTAAGTTCCTCCACAACAGCTGATTGTTCAGTACTTTTTCCTCTAGGAATGATATTCTTTCAGCTATTTGTCTATTATGTGTTGCCTCCCATGCTATGTTTTTACTTTTATGCAATACATTTTCTTATGCAAAAGTACATTTTGACCATATCTCCTTCCATCTTCCATTCTTCCCAACATTCTCTTTCCTCCTCTCCATGTCTTACTCATATTGCTTTTGCTGGCTGTCCTTGTCTTTCTGTGGCTGCTTTGTGGTAAAGCTGGAGCCAGCAGTCAATATTTCGTCTTCTGTCCAAACCCCTGTGGCCCTGTGGCCCCACAACACCCCTCAGGTATTGCAGCCCTCCAGTCTTCCTCTGGGCCCCCTTGTTGAAATTTGTACCTATGTGATTAATTGAAGCGTAAGGCCAGGAATCCTATATACCCCCACCTTTGCACAACTCATTTTTGCAGCACTGTCAACATTTGTAATAGACTGCGAACCAGGAAAAATGTAACTTAAATTTGAATATTTTAAATTTATATGCCAAAAATAAAACACATACATTGTTGTTTCAAGAGACAAGGTTCAAGAAACTCTTTCCTTGTTTTGTCATGAACATGGTCTGCAATTTGTAACACGGTCATGTGACCTAATTTTTTCCTTCTCGTGACACCACAGTATGATAGAAGTATCTTGTATCTTTTCTAAAAGAGATTGAAATTGTAATGAGTTTGTACATCATGAAGAATTGCAGATAATGTATTTCCACTCTCAAAGTGCTTTCAAGGTGACTGTTGTGTGGAAAATTATTACTTCAAGCTACTCCCTGGTTATTTCTGTTCAATCAGTAAGACTGAAGTGTTTATGTAAGATATTGGATCGTAAAAGGTCATTTCATAGCTAATGATGCTTGTTGTAGAATAAATTCATTGTCTTTCTTACAGGTGTTGGATAAATCTGATAAACTAGCCTGTGTTCAAAAACATTAACACAGTCTCCAGCTGTGCAGATAATCTTTTATTTATCTGTCTGCTTTTTTCCTTATATATTTGTCTTTGTCTGTTTAACATCTGTTGTTGTTGCTCATATGTAACTGTGACCTTTGAACTTTTTATGCTGGCCAAACCACCAGGGATCAGGGGAAGAGGACCCTGTGGCCCTCCTTCTGGCATCTCATGCTGCATCTGAGCAATCCCAGGTCTGCCTGAACTGTGCCTGAGTGTTAATTTACCACCAGCTCCCCCACAATCACCCTAAGCTTTGGAGTGTTGTGCTGTGTTATGTTCTGTCTTTGCTTGCTAAGTGTAGTGTTTCGTGTTCACATTTCCCTTCATATCAATTAAAATTCAGTCAGGCTTAAATAGATTGAACTTACTTTTTTAGGTTTACATCAAAAAGTATTTTCCATTTTTAAAGTTATTTGCTCATTTTTGTGTTGTTATTGTGTTCCTTCCTCACTTTTGACCCCTATGTGTTCACTGAAATAAGGTAAATACTGGCCTATGGGCTACCAGGGTTGCCACTATACCCCCTTTGCACACCTTAGAGGAGAATGCAGTGCTCAGTGGACTGTGAGACCTTTGAGCCCAGTCACAGCCACTGCATGGTCACCATCTTCGCAACCTTTCAGCATGTGCTGGTATCAGACTGGAAATACCGGGAATTATTGAAAAACTGTGTTACTAGAAGGAGCCCAGTGATGAGGCTTGCCGAAAAACAATTTCCTGGAACCTGCTGTCTAGTAATCTTTCTCCTTGTCTTTTCTGTCCCCCAGGTGAAGACAGAGGAGCAAATTGCAGCGGAGCAGGCCTGGTATGGATCAGAGAAGGTGTGGCTAGTTCACAAAGATGGCTTCTCCCTAGGTGAGATAGAACTGTTTCTTTACACACAATGCATCAATTCTCTCTTAAACACCACAGTGGTGTCAGATTTTGGGCTAAGTAGCTGGAAAACAGATACAGAGTAAGTAAGTAGGCAGCCCTTGATTGTTACCAAGTTAAATTTAAGTAGATAGTCTAATGTCTAATCATTTAATCAACTTATGTTTCCAGCTCCAATAAATTGTTGTGTTCTGCAGAGTTTAATGTATGCAGGATGTGTAACAGTTTTTTCCTCTTCTCAGCCCTGCCATGCATTGATTTAGAGTATAGAGGCTGCAGAACTTTCAACTTAAAATCTGTGTTCATAACATTTTATGTTTATGTAGAGGTTACACACAAATACATGTTACTTTGTTACTCAATACCTCTAGCTGAACACAGAGGGTAGACTGATATCAATCTTTTTTTCTTTCTCTTACATTCCAAAAGCTGATCTGTTGTCTGCTGGTTCAATTTTCTTGGGGTTTGTTTGTTCTTTGCCTTTGGTTTTAACTTTTAAACATTGTAAGATTAAGGGTTACATATTATGCTGTCCATTATACCTAGATTTTTTTTATGACCATGTTTTCCTTTTCATACATTTACAATTAGAATAAAACAATCAGTAGAGTGAATATCTCTTCCATGTGTCTGTCTTAAACCGAGGAAAATGAAATATCTGATGATTCCAACACAACTGCCAATTATTGTCCTAGCAGAGATTTTCAGTTTTTTTTTTTTTTGGATAATAGTACAGTGTAAGTTTTTAACATAGATGTAAAGTTTGATCATAACTAAGAGGATATGGAATGAATTGCAGATACTCTTGTTCAGATGAGACCAGATTTTTCTCTGCATGTGACACGACAAAGACTTAAATGAAAAAGGCAATCCTTGAAAATAGTTTAATGTAGGTTGTATTGTGGCAGTAGAGATAAATGGATGAGTATAAGCACTTTCACAACTTGCATTTTGTGTCTTGTCTATCTTGCCTATCTTTTCTCCTCTTAGCCACCATTGTTAAGACAGATGCTGGCTCCCTGCCTGAGGGCAAGGTGAAAATAAAACTGGAACATGATGGGACGACACTGGAAGTGGACGAAGACGATATAGAAAAGGTAAAAGAGAGATGGCTTTCCACTGTTAATGTTAGTGCACTAGTAAAAACTGTTCCAACTTAGAAGCCAGTAAGTTTTTCACTCAACCATACACATTAATCAATTTTATATAATTTTAAAACAATATTTTAAATAAACAAATTTTATGAGTGGATTTTTATAGACATCAGTTTTTTAGAGTCATCTCTAGGCAATAAAAGTAACATAATATGTATGTGAAACGTCTGGAAAACACACAAGAAAATGGACTCGAATGCATGACTCAAAGACAAGGAATAAGTAGTGGAGTAGAGGGGAGATCAATAAACAGACAAAGATAACAAGGAACAGGTGAAGCCGCTCAGGGGTGGCAGAAAAAAAAAAGAAAAAAAAAGTGGTAAACACACAAAAGTATCAAGCAAAGTGATCTGCAACAGGAAAGGGGAAAAGTGGAGGGTAACAAAACAGGAAAACCGTTAATGAATTATAGCAATGCGAATCCCCTCCTTTTAAGTAAGGAAACTGCCTTGAAAATGTGTTTTAAAAGCTATACAGACTCCCCAAATTTGTGTTGATTCATGTATACACAGTTACTATAATAGTGTATTCTGATGTGTGTATTTGCTATGTACACATACATGGGAAAAGGGTAATTATTCAAAAAAAAACAGACTGTCTTATTGGTCAGCATATAAACCTGCATAGTATAGAAACTTTTGCAGCATTCTGTTTGGAAAGTCACATATGCTTTTTTGTCGGTATTGGAAAATTTTCCACTATATTGATCAACAAGGTACTCTAATATACATATTCATGTGTCAGGTTAAGACTGAATCCAAGGAATTCTAAACTCTTCTCATGAAGACTTTGGACACAACAGTGACTTACTTATTATAATTAATTGCTGACTCTATAGGTAGCATTAGTGATAGTCATGCACCTTGTGATTATAGGTAAACCAAATGTATGAAGGATCAGTTTGATAAAAGAGTTGCATAGAGGTATTTTAGTCATAAGATAGAGAAGGACCTCGTTATTTGCATTAGTCAGTCAGCTCCTTACTGGGGCCCCTTACTTGATCCCTCAGCTTGAACCTATACACATTTCTGTTGATTGATCATCTCATAGTACCTTTTAACATGAGATTAGCTCTTACAATAACTAAGAGTTCCAGAATTAAATTTTTTATCTGATTATGCATCTTCCTTTTGCTAATTAAATGACTTTGTTGTTATCTCTCCTTGTGTAGGCTAACCCTCCATCATATGATCGATCAGAGGACTTGGCTTCAATGTTATACCTCAATGAACCCAGTGTGATGCACTCACTGAGGCAACGATATGGAGGCAACCTTATCCACACCTACGCTGGACCCAACATGGTAGTCATCAATCCCCTCAGCACACCCTCCATGTACTCTGAGAAGGTAAGCCTTATATTGGATGCAACTATTATTGCTGTTGTTGCACCATACTGTATTAATGTCCTTGGTTCGGAACAGTTAAATGTTAAATTTGGATGTCCATGTCATCTCAGTACCTTAATTTACAATATTGTAAATCTTGTCCTACAAGCACAGGCTGATACAGTTGCTGGGCTCATTGGGTCATAGCTTTCTTCAGCTAATCCCTACTGGCAATAGGTCAGTGTCTGCAACCCTCCTACTTTTGTATCTAAAAAAACATTGGATTTCATATTCCCTGCCTGGTTAATGTAAGACAAAATATGATATACCTTACTGTCCCCCAATGAGAAATTCATTGTGGGCACATAGTGCAAGAATAAGCTGCATCACAGTAAAATAACATAATGAAATAAACAGCACACCAGACATTACATAGTGTGCGTCACAATCTCTTGAAGTGTATTTGATTCAGCGCTATCATAAAAAAAGTTATTGATCATATAGTGCACCGGCCCTGTGTCTAAAAAGGTTAATTTCACATAGAATAAAAGCTCCTCTAAGGGACTAATAGCAGTCTATTAAAATGAAGTAAAATAAAATGAAAGAGAATAAAAAATAAAAATCTATCCACTAATGTAAAAACAATCTGAAATTAAGATCAGTCATTCTAAGTAACAATAATTAAAATAATACTAACACTAGCAATAAAACAGTAGCTAACAATACATAGACAAATAGTAAGTATTCAGATCCAAAAACATCAGGGGTCACGGACAAGGGAGGTAGGATGGAGGAACCATAGCAAATTCCCCCCCCCTCATCTAAAAGTGCAATGGATTTTAGGTGCTGGTAGTGGAGGTGTGTTCGTGTGTGTGTGCGTGTGTGTGTTGTGTGTGTGTGTAAAAAGGTCATTCTCTCTATCTCATCCAAGTTACTATAACCAAGATTTTACATTGTTTACATTGTTTATGTTGTTTTATTTTGTTTACGTTTATTCAGAAGTGAAATAGATGTGGGGACACAGAAAAAATTAAAGTGACTGCATTTACATCAAATGGCTCTGAAGCGTTTTTCTGAAGGCGTTTGACAGCAGTAATCTTATAGATAGTCTTCAGGGACTACTGTCGTTCTTTCAGCTTGATTACTTTCAGTGTTGTTTTCATCATGTTAAAAAGTCTAGATTTAAGCTGAACAGTATGGGTGGTCTGTACAGCTGGTATAGACCATCCAGCTCCCTTCTGCCTGTCTTTCTCAGGAACCAAGTTAGGGGAGGTTTGTCTTGGCAAGCCCATGCCCCAGTTATTCCCTTTTTCTGTGAGGGATGTCCCAAAAATTGTAGGGGGTGGTACAAGACTGAATTTCCTACATTTTAATCTTCTTGTGAGTCAAATTCTTGTCTCATCATCTCCATCCATTGAGAAATGAGACAAAGGAGGAGAGGCTTACAGCAGACATATGCTTCTTTGCCAAAGGCTTGGAGATGTTGGTTTATGTTTAGAGGAAAATTTTGCCTCCTTGACAACCATGCATCAATGAAGGAGAAACATGGGAAAGTTAGAAGGCTATGCCCAGTCTCAGTGGCCTCTCCATTGGTTCTTTCAGTATGCAGCTGTGCTGGCAATCTTCATAGGTTTGCGTAAGAGGACATGCAACCTGCTGTGGAGCATTGGCTGTTTAACCGCAGTAATAAGCTGTGCCAGTGGAGTTGAGAAAAAAAGCCACAGCAAACACAGAAGGAAATAAATACATGTCATAGTGTCACAATGTCTAGATGAGACTCCTTTTGCGGTAGTATCTTACTAAACATACACTCTCACCCAAGGCCTTTGGAAAGACTACATCCATGGAGGAAGTAGATTAGTGGAAAAACTCACTTTTGCTAATGGAAGTACTAGTGATGGTAATGGTTTTCCTGCCTTTATACTGTGTGAGATATATGTTTTTGGTATGGACGTCCTGACTGGTCAGCTCTTCAGGTGCAAATTTCAGTAAGCAAAATTTGCATGTCTAATTGGAGAAAGCTGTTACTCACAGAGTTTAGTAGGGTAAGGTATAAGGTATAAGGTAGTAAGGTAGTAAGGTATAGCCTGTTAAAAGAAAAAAACACAAGCCTTCCATGCAAGCTAAGCTGCCAAATTCAAGCTATTAAAGCTTTGCATCCTAAAAATGGTCATCTTGTTCATGTCTTGTGGTTTATTAAGAAGTTGCTCTCAAACTATTTCAATAAAATACACAGTATTATTTTGCCACTTACATACATTCCACACAGTGTGATGTAATTTGCATTACTTGAACTACTGAAAACTGTGTGTTGAGTTCTACTTGGCATCAAACTCATAAAATGTATTAATCATATGTAAATAAAGCCTGCAGACCACCTGTCAAGCAGTAGGTTTTTGCAAATATTGAAAAACTGCTAAAATATTAGGTAAGCAGTGTTGCAGTTGAGGCTATGTCCTTAACACTTCTTTGCTGCTGTGTTTCCCCTGCTTTTTGTAACTACTTCTTCTCCGGATCTGTCTCCTTCATCAGGTGATGCACATGTTCAAAGGCTGTCGTCGTGAGGACTCAGCTCCTCATATATATTCTGTTGCCCAGTCAGCCTACCGCAACCTGCTTACAACTCGGCAGGATCAGTCTATTGTGCTGCTGGGAAAGTCTGGCAGCGGCAAGACCACCAACTGCCAGCACCTGGTACAATATTTGGTCTCCATTGCTGGTAGCACGGGCAAAATATTTTCAGGTGAGCCTGCAGACTAAAAGAGGATTGTAAAGTCATAAAAAAATACACAAATAGTTAAAGAGGAAATAAACATATGAAGATAAAGTAAAGTATAAGTGAGTAAGATAAAGTATATGGAGCATCTGGATGTACAGACAACCAATTAATTTTACAACAGTAGGTTTTTAATATTTTAACACACACTGAAGCTAATTTCTCATCTTTTTAAGGAAGTTGCATGTAGACAAACTACTCAAGTAACTTTTAAAAGGCATAAGATGTTAGAATGGAATTTAAGATTCTCTGTAAATGTCTTTTGCCAGTTTACAAAAAAATGTCACCAGTTTTAACAAAGAAATGATGAGATACAATTTTTTATTTTGTTATAAAGCTGAAAAGTGGCAGGCAGTCTACACCATTCTGGAGGCTTTTGGTAACAGCTCAACAGCTATGAACACCAATGCCAGCCGCTTCTCACACGTAGTGTCCCTCGACTTTGACCAGGCTGGCCAAGTGGCCTCTGCCTCTATCCAGGTAACACACACACAAACAAACTCACTTAAACACACACACAAATAAATGATAACTAATAATAGTAAATTAATAAATTCACTGAAGTTTCCGTGTGTTTCACTGTATATATTCATACCGTCTCTTCTTGCCTAGACAATGCTGCTTGAAAAACTGCGAGTGAGCAGACGACCTGAGACAGAGTCCACCTTCAATGTCTTTTACTACATGATGGCTGGAGCTGACAGCAGTCTGAGGTGATTCCTCTAACACTTCTTATTCAAACAAATGGCAGCATTTGGATAGCATAAGCATTCAAATACATCACATTTTTCTTTGTGAATTGTTCTCTAATTCCAGGAAAATTTGTTGCAATAATTGAAGTTCTGAATTTTGCGTAACAACTCCTGAGACATAATGGTGCCGAGCTGGCCCAGGTCAGTGTTTTGACAGGCAGGAGCTCATACAACAGTTGTGATCAATGGCTCCAACTGTGATCTATTCCTTCTCATATTGTTCTCTTTAGGGCCTGATCACAGAGGCTCTGAAGACCCTACTGAAATTTATCATGGTTTAACCAATGTTTTTGTCTCTGCCAATGAAAATACTCTTACATGCTCAAAAACTCACCAAATTTGGCATGCACCCCAATTGCAAGTGGACTTTTATTACTATTTTAATGAATAGTGTCCTCAGTATAAATGAGTTTTCAGTATATTATTATGAATATTTTTTTTCCCCCTTGAATGTCGTAAGGATGCAGCATTGGGGAAAGCCCACCACAAGTGGGACAATAAAGTGAATCTTATCTTATTTTCTTGACTATGTGATTAATCGACTCCCAGTATATGCATCAGTTTTTTTAATTGATTTACTATAGGCCTGTTGAACCAGCAGTGTTAAACAGACTTCAGTAGATCAGGGCAAACATTAACCACATAAGCCAAAGTGGTAACATTATGGTTTGAAGGAAGTACACTATATTTCATATGTAAGTACACCACCAACTGATTAATACAACCTTTAATTGTTTGTGATTTAAAGCAGGTCCCTTTTATAGCGAGTGTAGTCACATAGCCTATGGCCACTGAAAACATTCAGTCGTTATGTAAGAGCAAGAACAATTCTGCAACTAAAATATATATTCTAGATCAGATTCTCTGTTTCTCCAATTTTGGTTCCCATGTTAAAAAAAAAAAAAAAAAACTGTGTAAAAAATAATAATCGCTGCTGTAACTGCAGAGCTTTGTTTAGTGGCATTACATTCCCTCAGCTTGACTTTTTACCCAGCTTTGCTACTTTTAATGAAGCTAATTAGAGAAAGGTGCTTTCAGTTGGTTTTAAGCTGAACTCTGAGCATAACCTGGTCTGGAGCAGGTTAGGTTTGCAGCATAAATTACCTAGCCAGTCTCTAGCCAGGTTAAAGGAGAGCTGTCTTTATAACACAGCAAACTCTGCCGTCAAGAGTTGAAGCATGAGTGTAGGAAATCTGTACATACCTAGGTGCAAGCATACAGTTTGAGCAGAAACTAAAAAAATCAAAGTGCAGAGGCTATTTAAGTGCAAGGGCATGAATTTGAACATGAAATATACAAATCATGCTCTCTTAAATAAGGGGGGGTTAGGGGTAGGGTTAGGGTTTGCTTCAGCCACTTTGTTTTATCCAGATGTAGTTATGTACTGTGTCTGATATCAGTTCCTTATTAACCTTACACCATTTCTGTTTTAGTGACAATTAGTTATTTCCTTGGAAAGTTGTATTTTTAATCTTTTTCATCTTGCACAACAAATGATATATAGTGTGGGAAAAACTTACAAAAGGACAAAAGATGCGACTCAAAAACTGTTCAACAACATCTAAAGGTGTCAGCATTTTACTGGTTCAAAGACTCTTGCTAATTCAAGCATCTTGCCTCTCTCCTCTCTCCCAGAACGGAGCTCCACTTTAACCACCTGGCTGAGAACAGTGCTTTTGGAATCCTACCACAGTCTAAGGTAAGCACTGTAAATGATTGTAATTAGGATTTCTTTTATTATCTGGTCTAATTTTATAGTTTCTTGATGTATTTAGCTGAACCGTTTGAACCAAATTAATACCGGATGCAGTATAATACCTTACTAATATACTTTATCTGCAATGAGTAAATATTGGCCCATTTATTGAGTTGTATGTTGCATGCCATTTAATAATAAATTAAAAATTTGTGAATAGGTGCTTGCCAAAGCATCATTTTACCTCCCTCTTAGAGATCAGTAAAGTTTGACCTGATCTAGTCTCCTCTAGCCCGAGGACAAGCAGAGAGCCTCCCAGCAATTCATCAAGCTTCAGGCTGCTATGAAGGTGCTGGGCATCTCCGGTGAAGAGCAGAAAGCCCTCTGGCTCATCCTTGGAGCTATTTACCACTTGGGAGCTGCAGGAGCCACAAAAGGTACAAATTCCCAACTGACAAACTGCTATTTGTCAGATCTTTGGTATGTGACATCCACTGTTTAGAACCTAGATAAAATAGTGCATGTGTCTGTTACTGTTTGCTTTTAGTGCCCTCTAGAAGCATTGTTGCATTTACTACCTTGCAGAGCTGTAGAGACACTTTAGACACTTGAGAGATCAAACCGGAAGCAGGTGCATGGGGCCAAATACCTACAGACAGGAACACAAAGACAACTTTGTTATGTTTGTTCTCTTCCATGGCAGAAAAGCCCACGACAATTCCTTAAAATTTTTAATTTCTTTTTAAAAAATGATAAACTAAGAATAACTCTGGTTTATCATTCAAATGTGTACAGTTATTTATTAAGGAACTGCACGTCATCCTCTTAGACTTTCTCTAACATATATCCCAGAAGCCGTGGCAAACCTTGACTTTTACTGTCATCCACTGCATTTGTATTTGTATACCTTGAGCACTGTGACCTCAATGACTGTATCGTTTTTATAACCCAGTGTGGTATTTTCCACTGAAAGGAAATTGAAGGAAAAAAATCAAAAACACTTTGGAATCTATATGATCTATTGATGGAGGCAGGAAGACACAGAGTAAAATAAACATGACATTGACCCTGTGTCAACAACAGGTGGTCATTACACAGCCATGTCTAGATGGTATTCTCAGACCCATGAAAGATCTTACAAGAGTGATCTTTAACCAGGAACTGTTGACATAGGTTCTCAAGCTTTAGACATGATTGCTTGAGAGTCAAAAAAATAGGAAATGTGCCTGCACTGGTGCTAAAATAATATGTGTATTACAGTTGCTGATGTTGAGCAAGTAAATTTTTACAATTTTTACAAGTTTGCAAGTTTGTGCTGCACCTGTTTGTTTGCAACAGGAACTGTAATTGAACATTTTGATTGCACCTGGTATATTGATAATTAGATTAGGAAAACTAGGGTAACAATTGAGTAGATTCTGTCAGCAGATCAGAAGGTGTGTCATGCCTGTATGTTTCTGTGAATGGTAAGGAGTTTATTTGTATGAAACAAAAGGGGTTAACAGAGCCTGTATCATTCTGCCTGCTTAGGTAAAAGGCTGAGATGATCTTTCAGGATTTATTTGTAACCTTCAAACCAACTCTTTAAATGTGCTACATTTGTGATGAGTCTAAACTACACCCATTAGTTTTCCTGCAACACAGGAAAAAATACAATACAGCCAGTGAGGAAGGAAACAATGGCAACAGGGGCTAACATGTATGCAATCACTTATCATTCAAGTGGGAAATCTTCAAAATCATGTTGGAACTGACTCCTTACCAAGTACCACTAGATGTCAGGCCAGACATTTGAATACTCAACCTCTCAGCATACTTAGTGCAAAGACTACAAGGTTTTCTATTAGATAGTGTTTGGATAATGTTTTGTTTTAGCAGAAGTTTTGCAGAATTCCGGCCAACTTACAGGGTCATCCAAAATAGGAAGGGGTGGGGGTTGACAAGGTACCTTTGGTTTTTATTTGTCTGGATTATGAAATATCTATGAGATATCTGTAAGGTCTTCTTTTAAAAAATGTTGATTAGATTAGATTTGATTTGAATTTTTTTTCATTTTGAATCCTGGCTCCATGCATTTACTCTTATTCGCTCCCCTGGGAAATTTTTATGGGAATCTTCACACCAGAGCCACTTGGTTAAAACAGATGCTGGTGTGGTTTCATTGAAGGGGTGGTCTCGGTCTGCTTACACAAAGTCTGGTGCAGTTTTTTTGTGGTATGAACCAGTCTGACCTTGATCTGACCCAAGTGCAATGACCATTGGACATTGTTGGACTTAATCAGCTCCAGTAAACCGTAGCACTGTGCATTATGGGCCGGTAACGCATTATGTAAACACCACCTACTGCTGTCAACCAGCTAACGCTACCCTCTCGGCTCGCTTTGTTTTCCCCTTGCCTGATTTGGTTTCACACTTCCACAGATTTTGGTTGTCTTGACATTTTGCCCATATGAAATCAAACCAAGCATGGGTTAAACAAACGAAGTCCACCAACTTATCAACTGATTTGGACTTGAGCATACAAACAGGTATTTGGATGATGAGGCCTGTCTTGCAGTCAGAGTTTATCCTAAAGTTTATTCCAAAGGTGTTGGATGGGTTATTGGTCAGCGCTATGTGCATGCCACAGAAATGAAACACCATTATCATAAAAATATCGTTTTAAAATATTGATTTTCTAAGCACTTAATATACAGGACCCCACAAAAATAACTAATTAAAGTAGCAGTAGATGAACCAGCACGCAAAGATTCCTTTTTGTTTTTGCTTATTTGCAAAAACAGACAAAACCGGATTGCAGTTTGGAGATAGTATAGTCAGTTGAGATCCTCAAAGTTAAGCAACATATCCATATAGATCTGTGTGTTCACTTTGTAATGAGCCCTATGCTTACTTTTGTAATAATTTGCCAGTAAGAGACAGATTTTTTTGATGTGACACAAAATTACTTAGATGTACTTAAAAATTTCAAAGATATGTCCTGACACACCCAAAACATGACTTACCTTTTATGAGCACCTCTCATATTTTAGAAATTTGTTAGTTTTTTGTTTTTTGTTTTTTTTTAAATTTCAGCTTGAAATTTCGCTGTATAGCTAACCACTGAAATGAGACCTATGTTAATCTGAGCCTTTGGTCCATCCCCAAAAAGATAAAGCTATATTTAATAAATACTTTTCTTGTTTCTTCTAACGACACTCTGTCTGAGATAAGGTGTATATTTTTAATATTTCTTTTGCACCCCTGCATTGACATGACAAACAAATATTTTTCAAACAAATACATCTTGAACAGTACAACTCTGATTTTGATAGTCCTCAGTCTACAGTAGCTATTAAGTGGCTGCAAAATTAAGAGGATATACTTCCAGTTGAGTCTGTTGTCTTTTCTGTGAAAGCACCCTTAAGGACTCCTTGTAGTCCACAGAGTAAATCATCAGAGTATCTTTTACCCTCCCCTTGTATATTACAAGGGCTCATGGTTTCAATAGAGAAATGTCTAACCAAAGCATAATGGTGGGCTATAAGTGTTGCTGGTGTTTGTAGTTTCCTGTTATTGTAAAATGATCCATGAACTGTGTCATCTCTAACTCCCTCTCTTTACTTGCATGTTTGCATGCTGCGCCTTATCAAACAGAAGACGATGCAGGTAATGGAAAATCAACACAGCTGTTGACTGTTTTTCACTTAAAAAACTCCATTTAAGAACCTCTGTTTTTTGTATTTTCTGTCTTAATGCCTTTATCATTCCTTCCAGGTTTTAAGTCCTTAGCATTTTTATTGTTTTTGGTGCTCCTTCCCCTCCTCTCCTCATCTCCTTCTCTCTTCTGTTTTTTGTGTTTTTGTGTTTTTCCTCTGACAATTTTCCCTGCTCCGTGTAGCCCTTTTCTCTTTGGTTAGATTAAAATCTCAGTTATTACAACTTTGCTGTCCCTTTAAACTGCTCTATCTGATATCCTCCAGTGTCATCCACATTTAGCTCCTAAACCTCTGTCCCACTATAGGCACAATTGCAAAAGCAAAGTAAAACTTGTTCAATTTTACTCCTCTAGTTATTGTTTGACCACCACAGAACTTGTATTTTCCAACTTACCTCATGTATCCCCATGAACTCTCTCCTTGGCAGGGGCTCCTCTTGATTCTTTGGCTCTATGGCAACGTTTTTCATTGGCTAGCTGTGCAGGCTGTTGTGTTGCCTTGGTTCAAACTAATGCAAGGGATTTCAATCCCCTCCAGACCAAATTGAAATGCACTCCTCATACACGGGCTGAAAGTCAGGATATGATCAACAGTGATTAATAGTCTAAATCTTAGTTACTACAGATGTCTCTCATGTGATTGCTGCAGTAGTTCTGCATTACTCCAATGCCAGCAGTGAAAGTGAAAATATTTTTCCAGGAGCAGCTGCAGGAGTACCTACATTGAGCACAAAGAGCCACCATATAAGCAGTTCAGATGCAGTCTCTCTTTGTCTCTGCACTGTAAGGTGGTCAACCGAAAATGGCAACCATGCTTGATAAGAAAGAGACAAGCACAGGGGGCCAAGACCTGTCTCAAGACAGTTTAACCCTACTGTGCTGTTATTGGCTAGTAGTCTAGTAGTCTACTGTGCACTGCTTGGCTAGTTCTTGTTGCCTCAAGCCCAAACAGCCTAAAATATATGCTGATAAAACAGTATTCATTAGGGTTGGGAATCGAGAACCGGTTCCTGTAGAGAACCGGTTCCGTGTGTTTCAATTCCATGGAATCGTTTGGCAG
>JAPZDV010000024.1:708316-729821 GCA_029814665.1 Acanthurus lineatus
TTTAGGGTCTTATCTTCTCTGGTAATTATCCTGTAGGTTACTAACATAACATTTATCCCCTTCTGCATCTAGGAAAATATAGAATTTGCTTTAGATGACATAGAGTCCAGTACCTCACTGTCTGTAGCTGCTATTGACCAAGCCTCGGCCCAAGCCCTGGTAAGCACAAAAAACCTCATTACACTCTGTGCTAAGTCTCTCTTTGTATGTCATGTAATTGTTCTATGCTCTTACCTGAAACCTGTTATGAGAAATTTGTGGTTAAACCACGGCAAATCTTAAGGGTTGTATTTATGTTCAATGAAGCCTTGAGGCAGTCAGGCCCATATTTAGGGGCATTTTACATAGGCCTTTGAATTTTTCTGAATCAGTGAGATATTAATAAAAATTAAGTTGTAGCCTGAAAAAGCACTCCAAAATACAAGTAACCTTAACGGTCTTAGATTTAGGAAGAAAAACTCTGCTGCTTTTTATTTGAGTCTGGGATAACAATGCTGTCCTGTCCAGCAAAAACTTGTCTTCATTAAATGTGTTAGTTAAATCGCTTTAATTTAACTTAATTGAGTATTCATCATAGACATTTTAGTCTAATGTAGTCCATAGGAATTGGAAAAGAGACTTGATTTTAGGAAGGAGTTTTGTAACAGGGGCAATGCAGTAGGTTTTCTTAGAGACATTATATTCCTTCAGAACAACCTCATATTTGTGGTTGCATAGATAAATTTAGAGGGTTAGTCTGTAAGTCTGTCAGTGAGGAAGAAGGGTAGTTTAATGGGGCAGAGTAGGTATGAAGGCATTCATTGAAAGACCGTATCACTGTGACCTCTGTACAGATTTTTTCCAGTACAAAAAGAGCCCAAAAGTCTTGACAAAGTCAAAGCTAAATAGAAAATACAAATAGAAATAAATAAGAAATGAATGTGTTAAGTTTACATCACAATGTACATAACAAAAGTGTGCACCAATTGGTCCACAAATCAAGCACCCTAAGTGCCGTAGTGTAAGATTTAAAAAATAAAGAAAACCTCACTTGAAGTCTGTGACTGTCATGTAACAATGAAAAGATTTGCTAAAATTTTTTTTTTTTCATTTGAATATACTTTATGTTACTAAATTTTTCATTCATTTTTTTCATGTTGCCAGTTAATGTTGCCAAAATAACGTGATTCAAATGTGAAGTTGACCTTTCATTTTATCATTTGACTGGTAAACAGTGAAATGCATGCTAGAAATTTTAATTGTGACTAAGACTTTCATATGGACTTTGCCCTCTAAGAGCTGTCTCTAATAGGTTTATCCCTGAAGATTTCTGTTTCCCCAGCAGTACCATTTAAGGCCAGTTTACACCAAAGATTCATGATGCAACAAAATGGTTGCAGGTAGAGTTGCAGCGGTGTAGACTGGTCTGTCTCAGCTTGACTCCACCAGGCTGACAGCGTTGCTTGCAACTAAGCATGTCAAGTCTCCACAGGCCAGTTTTAGAACATAAGGCATGTCACTTATTTCACAACCAATTAGCTTGTAGCAATGTAAGTCTTTTTCACGTTTCGCCTGAAGATATAACGTTAGCTTACAGTAAACAAAAGCTGTCCATGAACCTCACCATAACGGTAGCGCTTATCTTTTTGCCAGACTTTATAAGTATATTTGTGTAAGAATGAATTGATGCTTTCAGTGTCTCTGTTCAAGGTTGCATTTTGCCAGCAGAGTAGTTGCTATGGAAACAGTACACTGTCCCATGAGGTTGCAGTGGTGTGAACTGACAGGTTTTAGAATGTTGCATTGCAAGCAGTTGCAAGTGTCAAGTTGTCTCGTCGCAAATCTTTGGTGTAAAAGGGTCTTTACAGTGGTCCCCTAGGTCTGCCTGAACAGTAAAAAATACCATCAGGATCTGGGATCTGTTTCCTCTTTTTCTTGGGCATTTTGCTAGTGAAGAAGATGACATCCTTTAGCCAGCGTTCTGCCAGCAGCGATTGTTTGTGCCCTTCCTGCTAGGCTGGCTACATCATATATCATGACCTCTTAGCCCACCACGAGACCTGTCTTGGTCCCCAACACACAGGGCTAGCTTGAACCATGTGCCCCTGCTGTACCGCCCTGCCTATGGAGGAGAGGCAATGGAGGGTCGATGCTTTTGCAGCCCTGCAAGAGGATGATGCCAACAATGTTGGCTGGGCAAGATGTGCTGAGGAATTGGGTCCTCTGACTTCCTCCTTCAATTTTCAGTACTCGCCTCCCCCCTCCCTAATGTACAACCTAGAGTCTGACGGTGACAAAGAGGCGCAGCCTGCACCCACTA
Source organism: Acanthurus lineatus (assembly GCA_029814665.1). Classification (NCBI taxonomy): domain Eukaryota; kingdom Metazoa; phylum Chordata; class Actinopteri; order Acanthuriformes; family Acanthuridae; genus Acanthurus; species Acanthurus lineatus. The sequence goes on from JAPZDV010000024.1 coordinate 710,616, forward strand.
CTCTTTCCTGGATGACTGCTAGCCATCTTCCTTGAGGTGCTCTCTTTTCACCACTTTGGCCTTATCTCTTTAAAGCAGCAGTGGAGTATGGTGGAGTCCCAGCACTCTCCCCACTGGGCTAACTAACAAGATCGGCAAGTGGGGCTTAAGACTTACTTTTTTTATCTCTGTCCCAGAACCGTCCTGAAAAACAATTTTTACCATCCCAAAGTGAATGTGAACCTTTGAACTCTTTATTGTTTTTACAGTCGTTGTTAGTGGCATTACAAAAACAACACTGGGATGAGGAAATTAATTATATTTATTTTGTTCTATTCAAAGGAAAGTTGTGCTAAGCTCTGGGAAATAGTGATAAACATTTTTGACAATATTGAACATGTCTTTGAAGGAAGGTTATCTCTGTGAAACACCGTAGAACTGTGTTGGCCACCAGCTACGAACAGCTACTGAACAGCTTGAAGCTAACTAGCTCTCTTGGAGCCCTCTGTATGAAGATTAGCATTAGCAACCCTTGTTGATAATGAGTTTAACAATACAACGTCCTTTTCAGATTTTGATGTGATCCAGTGTTAGCTATCTTAAGAAGATGAAAAACAATATAATAACAATGTTTACACAATTTACATTCGTCCTTAACTCTGACTCAGACTTCTCATTAACACTCGTTGAAAGCCCAGCAGCAGGCTTTAACCGCCACATCCTGCTAGGACCCTGCCAGCAACTTGTGTGTGACTGGGAGGTGAGCAATGGACTGTTGCCACAGTAACATTTCAGAATCAGATGAGTAGTAAGCTAATGATAGTGAGTAATCTTATTGACAGCATGAGCAGACATCTGCCTTCACATGTCCCAATTGCCTGAGCAGGTCAGGAAAGGATTGCTGGACAACCCCATCAGCCTCGATAGGCTTGATTGGCCGATCCCCCTGATGATATCAGCCATCTGCAGCAACAATTTTAAAGATTTGGAGAAGGTGAGGAACCATACCTCCTGGACCAAGGCTTCTTCATGCCGACAAGGCTCATGGCGAGACAGATGGGATTTTCGTCTCAGGTTGAGTCATCCTACAGCCACTACTGTCGCTATACTGTAGTAGTGGGGTTTTTTTTTCTGACATGAATCTAATGTTGGAAATAAGCATTTTCATGATCTTACCGACAAACCACTTCTGCTGTAGCCATTTTTGTTTAGCCCTTTCGTGGGCTGTGATTAACAGACATTTGGCTCCTGCAGTGGCAGAGAGGGCTCTTATTGGTGTACAGAATAATCCACACAGGCTCCCAACATGTTTGCCTGCCTGCTGTCATAATGTTTCTTGGTGCTCCTATTTCTTATGAGCAAATGGATTGAAAGTTTAATATGGATGGTCTACACTCTCCAGTTTGCCACCCTTTCCCTGCCATTCAACGGTGTACTGGAGTCAATCATATTGTCTCAGGCAGAAACAGCTGCTCTCATGATTGAGTTGATAGAGTTCAAGGAAAAGGGGAGATTTCCCAAAATCCAGACAGGAAAATTTGGATTTTTACTCACATCATTTCCTCCTACTGAAGAAAACAGCGGGAATGAGGCTGATTCTTGACTTGTCTCTCCTCAACAAGTTCATAATGAAGAGACCATTTCACATGCCCACTATAAAGCATGTACTGGAGTGTGGGTGATTGGTTCATATACATTGAACTAAATGATGCTAACTCTCATTTGCCAGTCATCCCAAAACACAGGAAATTCCTGCATTTCTCATTTAAAGGAGTCCAGTTTCAGTAGGATTGTTTACCCTTTGGTTATTCTCTGGCTCCTGGCACATTCTCCAAATTTGCTGAAGCAGCCCTGGAGCTGTTATGCAAGAAGGGTGTCAGGGTGCTCCTCTATCTGGATGATCTGATTGTGATGGCATCCTCCAGGGGGGCTGCAGCACTTCACACAGCAGAACTGTAAAGCATCTGTCTCTGCTGGATTTCACTGTTAATTAGAGGAAGAGCTCTCCTCTCCCCTTACAGTCATTAACTTAACTGGTAGTGCACATGAACTTGCTCAACATAAGAGGGAGGTTCTCCTTGGCCAGGCCGGAAGTGCTCAACGCTCCTCTGCAGCTCACCTTGCCAAACAAAGTGGTGGCTGCTTTTTTGTGATGCACCTACTGGGCATAATGTCAGCCATTCAGGTGATGGTACTTCTGGTCTCCTTCACATGAGGAAGATTCAGAGATGGTTTGGCTGCCTCTCCCCCGACCCAGTTTGGCACAAGAGGGTATCCACCCTGCAGCTGGATTTTTCATACTGGAAAACCCCTGAGGCTGGGGCTGGTTGCACCAACTAGTCTTAATTAAGACTGGTTGTAACTCCTAAGTTGTTCTTAGTTAACACCAGTCCTAGGAGTGGATTCTATGTCGGTTGCACCAACAAATCTTAAGCCTAGTCTTAACTACGCTCGTTTTAGCCATGTGCATTCATGTAAACAGCTCTATTACTATAGCTATTGCCTATTGCTGTGCTAGGATTCGCTGTCATGTCTCTTCCACTGTCTTGTTAATTTTGGTCATTTCTCCACTCCTACGGAAGATCAAAGAAAATGCAAATTAAATTTCACAGACATAGAAATAAGTAAATTAATGCATGCAGCACCTAAAATGCTGTTTCCATAATGCTAAAATAGCATTTTATAGTCTACGTTGATAGTATAAAAATGGAGTGCTATGAGATGATTAGCTACAGAGTTGGTGACAAAGCCTCATTGCGGTCTGACACAAAAGTCTGGTGGCAGCTCTTCAGCAAGTTCAAACATGTCTCTCTTGCAAAATCAAAACCTCTCAATCTGCTCCTCATCTCTTTATATGTCAAGTGGATTGTGTCTGTACCTTGTAACTCTCCTGTCTAAATGCCCGTTAGTTAAGGGCTATAATCTGTTAATTAGATGCACTATCATTAACAGTTATAGGTAGAGATGTCAATTGTTTTTGCTACAGTGATGGCCTAGATTTGGACTTAACGCTTCCCCCTGACCAGGCATAAGATTTACGACTGGACTAAGTGATGAGAATGCTAAAGCCCTAATAATAATAATAATAACTGCCATAATAACTGCCAGATCGGACTTAAAAAGCCAAGTTAAGACCAGTCTTGACTGCGTCCCAAAACCATTACATAACTTTAAAACAGTTGTTTCTTTTAATCACAGGTGCGTACTCTGGCAAGGACAGATGAGGCTCGTGGACTTCTGTGGCTGATGGAGGAGGAGGCTGTTCAGCCTGGAGGTTCAGAGGAAACCATGCTGGAGAGACTTTTCAGCTACTATGGCTCTGCACAGGGAGAAAACAAAGGTAAGCCTGTCACTGCCTACTTAGCAATCAACAGAAAATTCTTGGTGGTCGAAAGTACTGATGGTACTCATATATACATCATAAGTCATTGAGGAATAATGGAAATATCTTCTGTGTTTCATAGGGGCAAATCTGGTCCTGCGTGGAGAGAAGCCACACCTTTTCCTTCTGGGCCACAGCCACGGGACTGACTGGGTGGAGTACAATGCCCAGGGCTGGCTTAGCCATGCGAAACACAACCCTGCCACCCAGAATGCAGCCTCTCTGCTTCAGGACTCCCAGAAGTATGGCCACCCAAAGCAGCCTCTCTCTCTTACACACACACATGCACAGGCACACATGCACACACACACACACACACACATGCACGCACGCACACACGCACACGCACACGCACACGCATACGCACACGCATGCACACACACATACACACACACACAATCAGATACACTCATGCACACACCCAACACCCAGTAAATTACAACTGAGTCCGTGGTGATCATAATAGTGTATCAAACATTATTTCAGTCCTGTTTCATTTCATTGTTTTTTTCTTTTTTTTCTTTTTAAATTTTTGAATTATCAGTTTCCACATTTTTACCATTGCACCGCTCATGAATTAAACTCACAGATCTGTAAATTATATTTAAATTTGTACATACATAAATGGACATAGTCACTTGGCTTTGACTCTCATTGAGGATGTGCCTGCTCTCAGATAGTCTTCTGGCCACAGGTTCATGTGAGTACATGATGATGAGACTCTTAGAAGAAGGAGAAATTGATAGACTATGGTTACTATTAACTGTTCAAGAGCACCACCTGAAAGAAAGTCTGTTCAAAACTTATTTCAAAATTATACATGTTAGGATACAATAAATATCAGCATTTTTTTCCAGTTTGACAACTGGAAAAATATAACAAAAATACAAGGATATCCAAGCTTCTTCAAATGTGAATAAAGCACAGTTTTATTTACAGTGTGCAAACATTTATTACTGACAGACCCGTTTAATAGGGCTCCTAGTAGTGTTCATGCAACAGACAAATGCAATCCACTTTTTTGCAACAACAGGAAGAACATCAGTGCGCTGTTCATGGGCCGGGCCAGTGGTGCCACAGTGTTGTCAGGCTCAATTGCTGGTCTAGAGGGCAGCTCCCAGCTTGCCCTGCGACGGGCCACCAGCATGAGGAAAACCTTCACCACAGGCATGGCTGCTGTCAAGAAGAAGAGCCTGTGTATCCAAGTCAAACTCCAAGTAGTAAGTGGGAAAGACTGTGATAATAAATTGTACTTCTTTCCTAAGAAAACCCTACCTGTTGGCTTGTTGGGATATTGATCATCAGCAATTGCAAATTTGGCTGGAGCCAGCTCCTGTGCCTTGCATGTAGATTGCTAGTTTGCAATCCATCACAGACTCCCAAATGTGAAGCAAATGAGCAGTTTAACTTTAAGAAGACACTTAAGTTACTGCACTAACTTTTGTTGTTCTATCAACAAGCAGAAGCTGATATCCTAGTCACCTCCTTTTTGTTTTTAGGATGCTCTGATTGACATGGTACGTCGCTCCAAGGTTCACTTCGTCCACTGCCTGCTACCAAAAGCAGAGGCAGTGGGTGGAGGAGCTGAGCCTCGTGTGACTCATGGAGACAGCCCAGACTCAGGCCTCATGACTTTGGATGTAGGCCTCTTGAGAGCTCAGCTTCGAGGATCAAAATTGCTAGATGCACTGCGCATCTACAGGCAAGGTAATGAAGTTCTAATGAAGGTAATGAAGCCTTTGCATTTATTTTTTGGTAAAATTAAATTAAATTGACTATAATTGTATGAGTGTGCAAAAATAAAGTAAAATCTTTAATTTAGGCTGACATTAGCTGGCCTATTTTATTTTAATGCTATGTATTCTGTAATTAGTTTCTTTTGTAGGTCAAAGTATTGTGGCACCCTTATTGCACTAGCTAGTATAGCTTTTGCTCATCCTTAAGTATACTCTGCACACTAAATTTCTTGTCCATTTTTGCATAGTAACCCAATACTGACTAGATTGCTTGATTTGTGTTGTATTTTGATCTGTCAGCTCTGTGTCCTGTACCAAAATCGCACTAGTTCTAAAAAATACCACATAAAATACTGATGCATTCTCATGGTGGTCATTTTACTTTAATATAAACTAGACAGTCTGGTACAGAAGTTATAGTTTAAGTTTCTCTAGCTTTCTTTAGAAAGGTTTCTTTTGATGATGGTGATGAATAACCTCTTCTCTGAAAGATTATTTGAACCCGATGATGAAAATAACTTCCACACAGAATATGACAGGTTTCATTAAACTTTGACCCATTGCAGTTACTGTCAAAAGGACCAGTTATCCCCTCTTTGCAATAATTCAAATGTATAAGTTACTAGAAACTTATTCCCTGTGTTCAAAAATAAAACTCTTTATCCATAAGCGTGCTTGCAGTTCAAACCACTCGAAAAGCCTGAGAAACTCATGTAACCTTGTATGTATCCACTTATTAAACCTTAACAAATTTTTGCTTTAAATTGTTTGGAAGTGTTTTTTTTCTTGTATTTTTTTGACAATGAAGTTGACCATTTACATACTGTTGATTCTTCATTAGCTGAAGATGCTGCTCTAACCTTCGTGTTTCATGTGTTTGTGCTCCTTTTTCTGTACTCTTCCCTCCCTGCTCTCAGGATACCCTGACCACATGGTGTTTTCTGAGTTCCGCAGGCGCTTTGATGTCCTTACACCAAATGTGACCAAGAAGCATGGCCGCCACTACATTGTCACAGATGAGAGGAGGGTGAGTGTTTTACCAGGGTTAGCGCGATACTGCTGTTGTGTGTATGAATGGACTGTGATTGAAATGTGAACAATTTTCTAACCAACTTATACAAGAGTTAATCTACTCCTATTTTATTCATGGTAATTACTTTAGGTTTTGTAGTAAGTGACACTGATTTGAAAGTATAAGCTTTCCTGGCAAAGCATCTCGGGGGAGGAAACTCAGTAATGTTAGTTATGTAATGTTAGCTTGTTCAGTTTCTATTGGGCCTCTGAAAATGGGGAAACTATGTGAGAAATTGCTTTAATTTTTAAAATGTAAGCAGGGTTTTTTTTTTTGTTAAACTCCTTAAATAAATGTGAAAGTCTTTACTTCAACCACATTTCAACTGCTTTACTTCAAATCCTTTGCGATATAGTAAAGAGGTAAAACTACAAAAAATTGTCTCACTGTCCAGATACTTAGAATCTTGACTGTACATTTGCACATCATATTCTAAAGTGTCAAATATGCCTTAAATAACTCTACCACAGCGCACCTGTGTTATCAGCAGAATTCAGTCAATTAAGTTTTGTGCAATGGCATTTGTTAGCTAACAAGCTTTGTGTTAACTAACCACACAGTCCAGTTTCTGGAGAGTGCTCCATGTGTTTCATTATTTGGAGGAAATCGTTCTCCGCAAAGATTTTTTCAAGGGTTGTGACTTGAAATCCAACATAGCTCTTTGAAGTTGTGACTTCTTCATTTAGGTGTTGTACATGAATGAGGTCACACTGGTTTAAATACCTTGAAATTTAGATTTGCTCGAGAGGTTTTCAAAATTAAGGTAGAGTTTTAAAATAGCATGTATTGTTTATTAATTTTATGTGAATGACTCTTAACAGATGTCTAAAGCAATGACATGTTATCTAAAAGGAATTCACTGTTTTGAAGAAGGATAAGATTTCTGAAGCTTACACAAAAAACAGTATAATAACACTATAAAAAAAGTTTTTAGTCTATATGACCTTATAATGTGAGCTTGTATTACTAAATTGCCATAATCAATCTAAAAAAGTAGAATTATATTAGGTAACTATTTTCTTGAAATTATCTGCATTTTGATTAATGTGGGTGGTGAGAGTGACTAAGTTCATCAATTTTTGTTCAACTTATCCAAACATTTGAAAAAATCTTCTACTAATTGGATCATAGGACCAACGCAAATAAGCACAAACATGTTTTGCCTGTTGTCATTGTTTTTTACGTCTGCCATCCCTTTATTTTTTTCACTAGTAGTACTAGTAGTATATATTTTTTCCTTATTTGCAAGTGTTACAGCATCAACAAACAGTATTTTAAGGAAAAAGAAGAAAAAAATTCTCAGTTTTTCTGTAGAACTTACATTAAGACTCTGTTTTCTTCTGTCTACATTTCTTTAATACAAAATTATTTAAATGCCAAGAATATGTTTTCAGCTCACTTTACTTAAGGGAGTGCATAATATAATAGCATACAGAAATAAAATATTTAGACTTCCATTTGTTCTCTGTTTTACAAACAGATCACAAACAAAAACAATAAACTAACAGTCCAAAAAAAAGGAAATTAAATGAAATTTATAAACAAACCCATCCACCCATCTTGCCACCCACCCAAATAGCCTACATACTCAAGTAGGCTGCATTCTGTAGTCCAATAGCCATGTTGTACACACAACTACAGAGTATAAACTTAAGTGCAATGTCAGTCAGTCAGACAGATAGTCAGGTAAATTAATATACATAGCTGAAAGGCCAGGTTCATTTAGGGAGCAACATAGACATATTGTTAAAATATGACATGAAAGGTTGCCATTTCTTAAAAATATGTTTTTTGCATCCCCTAATTGACTATTAACTTTTTCCAAGACTCAAGTAAGACATAACATCCGTTAACAAATCAGACTGAGATGGTTAGATGGGAAATTTCCACCTAAGCGGTATTCTAGGACGTGACAATAATGTCCCTCTCTTTACCGCCATACAGAGTAGATTTTGCTGGAGCTCCAAAGATTGCCAGAAGGGGGCATGGTTGCACCTTTAACTCCAAGACTTGTTAGAGCAGCAGTCCCCAACCTTTTTTACGCAACGGTCCGGTTTCATGTAAGACATTTTCACGGATCATTCAGTCGAAATGAAATGATACGACCAGCATAGAAACAAATATAAGCGCATAAAAATACAATTCACCGTTACGTTGAGTCATTACTCATTATGTTACTCATTTTTGGTAGCTTGAGGGCTTAACTGAGGCAACATACCAGCGACTTAGGCGAGCGTCTTGACCTGTCTTAACCTGTGTCAAGAAGCACAAACGGATGTAATTGGGAGAGAATCCGGTTATATTTCAAATTAAAACATCTTTCAGACTCTGATCATCAATATTATTTTTCTGGGTACCAAATGACAAATGGACTGGTACCGGTCTGCTGCCCAGTGGTTGGGAACCTCTGTGTTAGAGTATCAAGAACCTAGCACCAGAAATTTTCAAATTTTGGGCAATCCCAAAACATGTATTACAAGTCTGCCTCTTGGTATCCACTGTGATAACATCCTGAGTCTTGATCTGGAAATAATTTATCTTACTTGCTTTTACTAAAATGCACTCTATTGGAAACCTTTAACTGAATTAGACTCAGTCTGGCACAGGATGTAGAGGTATTCACCCTCCTCAATGCAGTTATCCTCCAATCTTAAGTCAGATTTATCTCCAATCCTCCTTCCCATTTAGTTTATTATTAGATAAGGTGTCAATAACAGTCAAAATCTGATAAAAAATATTGAAAATCAGACCTCTCTGAGTTAGGTTTGATTCAAGTAGTACCTTACATAGTACCTTACAAGGGAGGTTGGAGTATGAAGGAAACGGTTTCTTTACAAAGTGAAAAATCTGAAAATATAGCTTTTGTTATTTTGCAAGACTGGTTTTGGTCAGGTCTGTGTCCAGATGTTCAGCTGATGGCACACCTCATAGTGCCATGTCGATGATAATAGCCTGGACTTGCTCATCCACCTCTGACAATTCTTCGCCTACTGGCCCCCTACAGTGCTCTTCATCTCTCATCTGTTTTTTTTTTTTGTATGTGTCTCAGATTTTAAATCAAACCAATTCTTTTTATCTCATCTGTGTAGTGCGCCATTTTCCTGTTACCGCATTCACTGTGATTGCATCCCATGTATATTTTTTATGTGTGATTTATATTCAAAATTAATGCTTCTAAATATTTCCTCTCCCTGCCACTCACTTCCTCCAGAAGTTCCTCCATTTCAGAACTACCAAAAATTCTTTTGTGTTTATTTTTTAGTGTTCTGTCTTTAGATTTTTGTTTTGGCATTTTCTCAAACTGCCCTAATGGTATCTTCTCGTAACTTCTGTCTGTGTCTGCACACGACCCTTCAGTTAATTGCTCTTTTATGGGCATTTTCGGACATTTAGCTATGCTAATTGTGCTTTTAGTTTACAATAAAATTGGCATTCATCAGTCTAAGAACACAGATGTGCACAGTTCTGTGGTGTGAGAACACACATGAATCAGTTGTCGAGTTTTCTTAAGAACTTTCTTAAGAACATCTTAAGAAAGAATTTTTAAAAATACTTGAGAAGATATTAGTGAATGAGACCCATTGCTGTTTACCAGGCAAGCATTGTATAAGGAGGATGTGCTTATTAAGTTGCATTATAGGAAATATTTAATGTTTCTAGAGCTTTATTTCATTCTGTGGAGAACAGTATAGCATATATTTCAGTCTCTATTGCCTCAGTATTGACGATTCCATTTCTTGTAAGTCCTCCAATAATGAAAGTGCCTTAATAAATTACTGGAGTGCCTCTCAAAAACCCAAGCTATCTATTTACTAGCCAAGAAAGGTAAAATGTCAAAACTATAAAGTGTTAAGATTCAGTTTTTTTCTGTTTCTCCTCCACATTATAATCTCCCAGTGTGAAGAGAATTCTTTTTTCCCTTCTCCTCCCAGATCCCCCTCTCCTGTTCCAAGGGCACTCTTGTGTGTAATTAATTATGATTGCACAGGCTGACAGCATACGGCTACTGTACTGATTAATTACCAACGGTAGAAAGAGCTCTTTCTTCCCTCCTCCCCTCCCCTCTCCCTCCACCCTCCCTTTTTCTTGTCTCATTATCTTTCCATTCCTTTTGTATAGGAGGCAGAACAGTTTGAGAACATCCCTGAGCTTATGATTAATGTCTTTTCTACATTCTGTTCAGGCAGTACATAGCAGCTTTGCACAAAAGCGTGATTAGCTTTTATGAGTGGGAAGTGGGTTGCTGGAAGAAAAAAATCTTTACAATAGGGCTCTCTGCACCTTATGTGCTGAAGTTTCTTGTCTAAAAGGTAACAAATAGTTTTTCTGATAATTATGAACTTAAATTGTTAATTTATGTGATTGACTGAATACCTTAATTTTTTTTGAATGTCAGGTATATGTGGAAAATGAAATAAACATTCACCGCTGTTAAAAGAAAATGTTGAGCTAGATGAATTAGGAAAAGATCAAGCTGTCCCCTCTTTACTGCAACACAACAAACAGGATGCAAAGCAGCTCACAAGATTCACTGGAGATGAACCAAGGGAGGATAGGCCACTCAGAATTAATGGTAAAATTAATTAAAATTCTCAGTGGAGATTGGAACAGACATCGGAGGAAAAGAAAGAGGGAAAGGAAGATAAAAGGAGGCATTTTAAGACAGAGGAGGTTGTAATATTTGAGGAATAATATAAAAACTGGTTTTTAAATACATCGAATATATAGTGTGGTCTAGACCTACTCTATATGTAAATTGTCTTGAGTGTCCTTTTGTTGTGATTTGGCATGATATAAATAAAATTTTACTTATGACTTTTTAGTGAAAGAGAAAGTGACAGGCAGAAAATATTGCTTTGCTGAGGCTATCAGACTTGTTTTTTTATATAACAAAAAGCTCCACCTTTTTTGCCGATGACAGAGTACTTCTTTCAATTCCTCTTTGAGTATTATAAAGCCATCATGTAAGCAGCTAAATGGTGTATCTGTCAAGAGCTTTTTTAGTCCAACCAGGCCAACAGCAGAGACAAAATCCTCATCACTCAGATTTCCATGAGTGTCTGTCTGTGACTCACTGAAGTTTCATTGATACTATTGTTTTGTCTAAATATGCATATTCTGTTTTTCCCTGAAAAGTTTCAGTAGTTTATATACTTTGATGGAAGATCTTTTAGATAGCTTTGTTGAGTGTGGCATGAGTGTGGTACACTTGCTCTGTACTGTCCATGCCTAATGGGCTGTTAATTTAACTAAAACACTGAAATAACAAAAGTGTTAAAATCCAAAGTAGAAAAAACCAAAAAGTCTAAATCATACACCCTCAGTAATGCAACATGAGAGTGTCTTTTGTTAGACCTTGTTTGTCAGGTACAAGCAAACATATTTCAAACTTCATACCCCTGAGATTGTAATGCAGGCTTTCTGTGAAATGACTTTAACATTTAAAACTGGTGGCACTCTCCTTCTTAACAATGTTAACCACCTGATCTTGTCTCCAGTGGTGTGATGAGCATGTCAATGCTCTCCGGAGTTCCAAGTGGAAAAGCTCTGTTTTATTCCTAGACCTCACTAACTAATTTTATAACCTCAGTTTTTACATAACAGATGGAAATAATGTACAAAACCCCATCCATTAAAAACAAATTGTAAATATAGCCTGAAGCGGCAGTCAGAGGGTTCAAACCCCTTCAGTGTTCACCTGGACCATCAGCCAAAATCCAAGTTGAGAGTTACTACCGGAGGGCTCTGGCCTTCACAAAAGTGAGTCAAGTCATGTAAGTAACTGAAGTCTGTTAATTCAGTCATCATGAAACTTGACAGATAGGTTCGGAACGTGTTCCTTAAGAGGTCTGCTGAAGCATTTTAAATACCACCAATAGGAGGCACCAAAATGCCAAAACGTGTTCCTCAAAATCCATTGGACAGAATTTCACTGAATTTGGTATGTATGTTCTCAGAGCAGGTATTGGCCAAAATCTTGAGTGCCATATTAATTGGTGCAGGTGGGCTTGCATTAAAAATATTTGATTATAATTCATGTTGCCATTGAGCCATCCTGATCAAACTTCCTCTCTACATTCCAAATACACACACCAAATTTCATTGATATTCAATTAAGTGGAGATGAATGACAGAACTTCTAGCATGCGATTATAGAAGCTGCGCAGGCTTTGTGATGACATGGGTGTAAGTGGTTTTTGTTTCTCCTTTAAACAGAGCTCCATTACTAAAGTGCCTTGACTCACTTTTGTGAAGCCAAAGCTTCAAGTAGTGGCTCCCAACTTGAAATTTTAACTGATTGCTTTAGTTTAAAATGAAAGGGTTTTAACTCTCCAACTGCTTGTGGCTGTATTAAACTTTAATTGTACTTTGTGTTTTTTGCCAGAACAGAGTAGGCACACATGCTCATTTTATGTGATTCTTAACATGAACATGCTGCAAAGAAATAAAAATTAAATTAAACTCTTGAATTTTTGTCTTATCATCTCTAGATTTTTACTATTTTTGACACTGAATAACTTAACACAAGCATCAGCCCTTTAAACTACTGTAGCAGAGCCCCATTTACCAAACAATCTTCTTGTTTGCTTGTCTTCTAAAGGTAGAGTAAATGAAACCTTACAGAAAAAGGACTGTGGAAGCTTCTCTGTCTGACTTGTTTTGTTCTCTCAAGTTCCCTGAGGCAGCCAGGGTAGAGGTGTTTGTGTGTTTGTGTGAGCCGATGTCAAGGGGAAATGGTGTTTGTTGCTATGGTACAAAGCTAGCGTCCTTTGGGCGACTTGATCATGTGGTCTTATAGAGGTAAGGCTTGGAAGAAGCAATGGTTGATTTTGTTAATCTGTCCTCTAACAGTTTGCTTTGCTGGTTTTCAGGCAGTGGAGGAGTTACTGGAATCCCTGGAGCTTGAGAAAAGCAGCTATCACATGGGGCTAAGCAGGGTGAGTATAGTCATTCACATGCACACTTTTCATCTCATCATGCATAAGGGTACTGTTACTGTAAGGCTGTAACCTCCAAACGTGGTCAGAACCTTGTATTACCTCGAGAAGCCTTTCTTTTTAAGAGGCACATATTGAGAAAAATTTGTTACTAAAAGTATATTTTATCATATTTTGCTGAGATTTCTCCCTGTTTTCTGTTCTGCTGGTTGCTGCTATTACAAACTGGACACCTCCTCCACAATTCTTGTCATACTAACTGTGTCTGCTTTGCTGTCTTCATGTTCTGAGTCAGTAAAAATCAATACCTCCTGCACAGATGTTTTGTTTCATAAATCTTACATTGTCTCAGAGGATATAATCCCTTTATTTCCTGGTGGCTTTTTTATCATCAAAAAAGAACTGATTGGAAACAAAATTAAATAAAAACAGAAGGCTTTCACATTAGCCCTTTTTTACACAGAGATCACACAGAGTTGCTAAAAGAAGACCCATCCATACATCAGCCTTGCTTTTTTACACTGAATCAAACAATGCTGCTGACCAAATGTGTGATATTGCGAAAGTGTGTCTGTGTTCTGGAACCGTAATATACTTACAGAAACAGTTCTAAATTAATCTTGTAAGCTTTATTCAACCCAGTATATAAATACTGTACATACTTATTAATTTATTTTTAAAGTTTAATTATTGAAAATAGATTCCTGAAAATGTCAGTACATTATTAACCAGATACTTAACTGATACTTTGCTGATGGCGGTGAAACACTACAACTACAAACTACTGATTGCAAAAAAAAACTCACAGTCATGATTTATTTCCTAAAAACCTCTGAACAAGTGTTGCTCACAACTCAGAACAGCAGCATGCTAAGCTAATGTAACCTAAACCAGAGATAATATACTGCTTAACCTGGGATAAACCATCAGTCGACTAATACTCTGTTGAGATGGTCTGATTTGGCTTATGTTTATAAAAAAAGCGAGTCAACAACTTTGCTAGCACAGTAAAAAAAAAACAAGTGCAACAACAAAAAGACTTATAACTTAACAAGCCATGTATTATTACTCACTATCCCAACAACTACTTATCCACCTTTTTATCTGTTACGCAGCTTTTTATTTTGCAGAGCTCTTGCCAACAGATAAAGGCAGTCTAACATTTACTCTTCATGCTTGCTTACTCTCTTTTTTCTTTTCTAACCATCAACATCCTCTTCTGCTTCTTCACCTATGTTGTGATGTAGCCAACAATGAAATGTCAGTCTGATTTTGACATCACACATGTCCCAGCTGCTAACTTATTCACCTTCTCTTTTTCTCTTTTATTCCTCTGAGTCTCCAACTTGAGATTTTACGATTGTTCTTGCCAACAACCAAAAGCAAAACTGATGATTGCTCCTGTTCCAGCCACTTTTTCTGTCACTCCCCACCTTCTCTCCTCCATTAACATCCCCTGAGTTATATCTTTATCTCTCTCATATTAAGGCTGCTCTGCCTTTGGGTTTTTCTAGTCATACTGGCTTTGACTCTACTGTCCATTCCCCCCAGCACCATAGCAACATTTTCCACTGGGTTTCCCTTGGCCTCATGGCATCCAAAGGTCCTGTGATATGGTGGAGTTAGCTAGCCTTATGACTAAAAGAGCCACCTAGGCCAGTAGTAATGTCCATGGTAAAAAACGGAATGACTTTGTGCATCATGGAAAATGTTTAGAGGGTATTGGTCAAAATTCATAAATAGTTCGATTCACTTTCACTAGTTAATACATGAAAGTGAATGGACATTGACTTCTCTGAGAATTTGTTAAGTGCAGGTTTGGTAAATTACAATTTATGAGCACCTTATTTAGGCAAATATCCATACTGGTTTTGTCTATGAGCCAAAAAGGGGCTTTTCCAGTCCATACCACACATATCTGTGCAGCTGAAAATCTTTTTTAAGGGCTAAAAAAAATCTCTTTCTGCAGATTCTAATGGCTTCAGAAAGTTATACACTCTGTTTTATGATATATTATTGTTGAGCTTGGGAGATCTATACCATTATTTAAAGCCTATGGGATTTAAGTAATGATGTTATTCATTTGAAGTAAGGTAATAAGTGAGGTCAAGAACAACTTTTTCTAAATGTAAAATATTTGAAGCTGTATGTACCATAAGTCCCAACCTATGACAAAAGAGTTGTGTGTACTTCGTCTTAACATCCCCTATCCTTCTGAAGGTATTTTTCAGAGCAGGAACTCTGTCCAGGCTGGAGGAGCAGCGGGACATTCAGACAAGGAGGAACATCACTTTGTTTCAGGCTGCCTGTAGGGGATACCTGGCCAGGCATGCCTTTAAGAAGAGAAAGGTAAGACTGCTGCATGTGATGGTTAGGATCAAATCAAAAGATCTGGAAGGTCTATTGTGGTACATAATTGTAACCTATTTTTTTCAACTGTTCATAAAAATGTTTCTGGGCAGGGGTTAGGGTTTTGTGGTGGCATTTTGAAACGAGTGTTTAAGAAATATCAAATATTTAAAAAGAGAATACACTAAATACATAATTTTTAACAAACACACACACCGTGAAGAACTGGCATATATAAGAGAGATATCAGTTTTAGGTAGTTTTGCAGTTTTTCTGTATCGTTTCTTTATGATCTGTAGCCTCAGCTTCAAACATGTAATTGTTCTTATCAGTCAGCGCCCTGGCTTGACTACATGTAAAACTTTTAACACATTTAACACAAAAGAGGATAATGTCATAATTGCATATTTGTGTTTTATATATGTATATATGTTTTGCAGATGTGAGACAGAGTTGTAGCAGTTTTAACATTTGGGCTTTAACTTCCTTATTAGTTGTTAAGGGCAGCATATCTACATACCTGAGCAAAATACATGGACATTCTTAAAAAGTGCCACTCTGGCAGTGGTAAAATAAGTTCCTTTCAGAAGAGCCTGAGCAACTAGTGTTATTTAATGATAAAACTTTTCATATCACTCACTTCCCTCGCTGCTGGATTGATTTCTTTTTATAACACCAAACCTGAGCTTCAGATTATGATTCCTTGGGGATCAGCAGTCAGTCTGCCAAAACAAAACAGGTCTGATTAGAGGGACAGAGAGCTTTTAGTCTACTGCTTCTCTCGACTGGGGTTCTAACGCAGTCTTCTTCAGCCTCTTGAGAATTAATCGGTAGGTGTGGGATATCTTTCTCCTGTCCTTTGCAGCATCTTACCTGTCTTTATTGTCAACATTATGACTAAAGTTTGGAGGGACAGATTTGATGATTGTAAAATGTAAGGATTATTCTCTGGATTTTATTTTCAAGAGAGACCTTAAAATTTTAACAGGTTCTATGATTCTAATCAATGTTTAAAGCCTTAAGAGCTATTCTCAACTTTTTTCACAACTGAAAAAGTGAGTGGTTGGCATTAATTTTATAAATATATGTACTCATAGATATAACTGTAACTGAAGAGGTAAAAAAATTAAATGTATTGTCTTTTTTAGTGTTTTCTGTTGCGTTTATGTCAAAAAGGATGAACAAAATGTCTTTTTTTTAGTTTTGTTTTTTAAAACAAACAATCCAACTTTTATGGAAATAGGGTTGTAATTCTTTTTTCTCCATCTAATCTAGTTGTTTTGTTTTGTTTTGTTTTTTGGCTCTGGTAAATGTTCCCCTTACTCTCTGGTGAACACTACACCTCTCCCCACTGCACTCCACTCCATCTCGAAAGTGAGGGGGATGATGAGGGTTGAAGATACTGAAGACATATGAAGATAAGCTGAAAAAAGACAGAGATTGTGACTTCCCATTGATGCAAAGGCAAATAGAAGAGACCTGCTGGCCTCTTTGAAGCCATGCAGTCTGTCTCTATCTCTTTGACATTCATGGGAAACAGTTGAGAGTAGGGTAGCATGGGGAATTCCACTGCCAGCCAACCAACACTAAGCCTAATTAAAGTTTAGCCTAAAGACACAACTCCTCCTGGGAACAGGTGGGCTCTGACAGGCACTGCTGCTTTGTGTGTGCTCGTGTATGTGTGTGTATATGTTTTAAAGAGAGAGAAAATCTGGGCCCATTTGGTGGCCTCCTAGGTGCCAGTAACAATGGAGATGGAAAGAGCGGCTGAAGACGTAGAGATGTCATCATAGTGTCTCCTTGGATCATCTAATATTACTACTGTTTACATCTGCTATGGCATGCTCAGTCTTTGTTATTCATTAGTAAGGTGTTAATGAGTGATTGGCAAGCAATGGGAGGGTTTTACCCACTGTGAGTGGGTCATTAGCAGTTGCAGTAAAATCTAACCAAACAGAAAGCTCTTAGGTAAGGACTTCAACGGCATAACATCAAGTGCATTTATATGTAACTGTATTTTTGTGTATTTTTTTTAAGTAGATAGTTTTACACTTGACTGAGGTGTACAACTTTGTGTATGGCTGTGAGTGAAATGTGAATGTGACAGAATTAGAAAATACAGTATAATGTGAATGACTCATCTAGAGTTGTTCAGTGAAGCTTTCTCTCTGCCTAAGAAAGTAGAAGCTAAAGTTAAAATCTGATATATCTAAACAGTTGGGATACTTATCATATTTTGTAGGTTTTTTTCCACAGTCTAAGTTTTGGCAAGTGCTTAATAATAATTATAACATCATCTCATTGGACCATTTCATTCTGCAATGGTTTAATAGCACCCATCTGGAGAATTATTTGCATCAGCAGTATTTCCCCCACCATTCAATTAGGGGGGCAGCTTCCCCAGCGTAACCTCCTGTCACCCCTTTAAGAAAGGCTAAAGCATGCGCATCTCATATGTGTTTCACTGTTCAGAGCCCTGACCGCTCTTCTTTCGTTTCCCTACCGAGGGAATGGCTTTTTCATGCTCACACATGCAGCTGGAAGAGGATCAAGTATGATTGACAGTAAAGGCGAAGTGCTGCTGCAGCGCACCCATACCGGAGCATACAGACTTTTTTTCTCCAAGGGATAAATAGAATACTTGCAGTTAGGTAATCTGGTTGAAATTCATATACACTTTTTTGTGTGTGGTGTAGACCTGCACGATTAATCGTTTTAGAACCTCGATGTCGATTCACCCCGATGCAATTTCATTTCTAAATTACGTTGATTTTTTTTTTCCAAGAGCCGGCGGCATGTGTCAGAGTTGTAAACAAGCGCTCCAAGGCTTCTCCCTTATATCCTATGACAAAGCGCCTTTTGTCACGTGATCCACGGCACAAGAATCAAATAGTTGAGTTGAAAGTTTCTGAGGAGGGACTGCGGCGTTGCCGAAATAACGTTAATTGCAAGGAAAACTCAGTGAACAAATGAACGCAAAATGGATGTTGCTGAAAGCCCCAAAAAATCGTGGCGGAAAATCGTGATTTCAATTCAAAGCTAAAAAATCGAGATTCATATTTTTTCCTGAATTGTGCAGGCCTAATTGGGTATGTGGATGTGGATTACTTCCTTATTGGCCTGGGACATCAATGGTTGCTCTCTGTTCAATGCGATTCCTTCCACGCCTTCTACCTTTTGCCAGATTGAAATCCGCCTCATCAAGGTATATAATTGTCTGCAGCAATTCCCTGGCCTCCAGCTCCAGTACATGCTTTATCACAGAAGAGGGAGCGAGAAAAACTGAAACAACTTTTCCTGTGTAATATAATGCATTTTGGACAACATATTGTACAGTATGCACTGTGAATACACATACACACAACTGTTGCTGTTCCATTCAAATGGCACATTGTACAATTGTTTCATGCACTTTTTTTTTCTCCTGAGCACTCTGTAAATTGTAGCGATTGAAACGGATTCAATATTCCCAAAGATGTTGTCATCCTCAATAACAGCACTTTGTATCTCTCTCAACCTTATGGTATTGTTTGCAATCACCATTGCACAAATGGCTTCCTCTTGTGCAGAGTAAAAAGGGGCCCTCTTCCACCTCTGCAAGGTTGTCTTGTCTCCTATGTGGTGCAGAGTAAAATTACAGTAAATATGGCAAATCTTTACTGCAACACTACTGTACACTACAATACACTAAATCTGTGCTGCAGTAGAGCTGTAAGTCTTAATGTAAAAAGTGACAAGTTCTTGTCCCAC
>JAPZDV010000024.1:740742-757839 GCA_029814665.1 Acanthurus lineatus
CTGACTACCACATTTTTTTTCTTGATTTCTTTTAGTGTTTCTTAAAGCAAGAACGTTGCCATTTGAAATGACTTTAGGTTTGTGTCATGTCTGTGATCTGCCTTTTTTCTACAAAATTCAACAACTTAATGAACATCCTCCAAGACTGGTGATTCCATAATTTTTGCCAGGGGTTGTATTTGTGGTTATCTCACAGCCAGGTCACAGATTATTCCTTACCTTTATAGCTGTGCCATTACTTGAGTAAGCCAGACTGCTCCTTAGTGGTTTTTAAAGTGTAAAATGTGTACATTTTGTGGTTGTAGGTAAGTATATTACTGAAAACTACAATAGCTTTCCATCTACCCAGCGTAATTATAACATTATAACCAAGTCACTCGACCTAGTCTGTTCAATGACTGTCAGTCACCAAGCAAGCTAGCACATTCATTAAAAGTGGTCTGTATTTATGTTGTAGAGGGTTTATGAAGATTTTTTAAAATAAGTTTATATGTATACAGTACATTTGGAAATCTTTTCAGATCCTTTTACATTTTTTTACCTTATGTTTACGTACATCTTAAGAATAAAATTGACTTTTTGCTCCACCAGTTTACAATTAGTACCCCTAAATTTCAAAGCCACAATTATTGTTAGATTTTTTCAATTTTTTTTCAAACAAAAAAACTGTATTATCATATTGACATAAGTATTCAGACCCTTTTCTCACCTTTTGAAAGATTACATCTAAAAGTCTTCTTGAGTATGATACGGCAAACTTCATACACTTGAATATGGCGATTTCCTACCATTCCTGTCTACAAATCCTCTTTGCCTGTGTCAGGGCGAATGGGAACAGGCGGTGGACAGCCATTTTCAGGTCTCTGGGGAATTTCAGGCTTTCATATGTCTTTTACTGAGAGGCTTCCATCTGGTTACTCTGCTATAAAGGCTTAATCAATGGAGTTGCTCTCCCATCTCCTTAAGGATCTCTAAGACTCACTCTGGACAGATAGAAAAACCAGGTGGGAACAGGCCCTAAGGCTCTGCCAGAGCGACTGTTGGGTTTCTGATCATCTCTCCTACTAAGGCCCTTTTACCTAGATTTCTCATTTGTGTAGGGCAAGCAGCGTTAGGAAGAGTACTGGTTGTTCCAAACTTTGCTCATTCAACAGTTGTGAAGACCAATGTGCTTTTCTATGCAGATGAATTTTTTGGTAGCCCTCCCCATATTTGGATCACAATACCCTCCTTTCTCCGAACCCTCTCTGCGGTTGCTTCTTATGGCTGAGTGTTTTGCTCTATTGTGCATTGTCACAGTGTCACAGACTTTACATTAACAGGTGTATGCCTTTATCAAGACATAACCAATAAATTGAATTTAATCAAGCTGTTCAAATATCTCAAGGATGATCATGAAAAATGGGAGACACTTCAAGTATCATAGCAAAGGGTCTAATACTCATGTCAATGTCATATCTAAATTTTATAATGTGCAAAAAATCCAGTTTGCTTTGTCATTATTGAGTGCAGATTGATGAATTTAAAATAAAACAGAATAAGATTGGTGTATAACAAATTGGTTAAAAAAAGTCAAGTGGTCTTAATACTTCTAAAAGCCCCGTGTTTAATTTTTTTTTTTCTTATGATCATAAACAGTCAGGTAGTAACGTCAATCTTTTGCTTCTTTAAATGATCAGAAATAAAATGCAAGGGTGCCACACAGATATTGCTCAAGGAACAATTTCGATATTTACTCGAGAAATTTTTTAAAATGCTTTGGATCCCTCCCCATAAAGAAAAAGCAGAAGATGGCAAAAGACGAACAATTCCAAAAATACTGCATTTAAAATGATCAAATCTTTATTTCCTGTCAGTCTACTTTTTTAAGTTCTGTATTGTAAACCAAGTGCCCGCACACACACACAAACACAGAGACACACACACACATTTACACAACCACAAGCCCACATTAACTAGTACATTCTTAGATACCAGGTTAAATTATTTCAACTTTTCAGATGTGTGATACATCACTGAAGATGATGTGAGACAGCAGAAGACATACAGCCTGCTTGGTTAGTTTTAAATTGGTTTTTCACCAGTATAGTTACTTTGCTTTTAAGGTGCCATTTGTAAAATCCCAGTACCTTCTCCAGCAATATGGAGGTCAGTGTTGCACCTAATTATTTTAAACTGTACAACAAAGTTTCCGAGCTTCCAATCTTGTCTCATGTCATAACAGTAATGCAAATCTGCGAGACAACAATGAACTAAGCAAGTTTTCAATCAACAGTTATTGGAAAAATAACAGTAAATACCTTCAAAAGGCACAGCAAAGCAAGAATGTTTTAGAATGTTTACAGTTCAGTGCCACATTAGAGCTTATTTAGCACCTTTTTAGCATCAACACAGTCAGTAACTACAGATCATACTACCTGGAAAGTTTATCCCCAGACAATACAGTTTACGTTGTCATTATTTTGACTGAAGATGTGTTTCACCAAATGATCAATGTTAGTTGTTCCTTACTAATCCAAAATAAATGAGGTGAGTTCAGCATCAGACTATGTTTTTCTCAGCCAGGAGTGGTCTCCAAAGTGGAAAAGCCACACCAATATTTACCCTTGTCTTAGTTCATATTGCATTATTCCTCTTCTTGGCAGCAGGGGCTTGGATTCTGAACCTGATAAAGGTCGTTTTGCACTAGCTTCATCCATTGTGTTTACGTCAGAAGCATACACTAGCTGTCGACCAAAACTACTGAGTAACTTTTAGCTTGTAGCAGTAGTTCTCTCCGATTAACCCAACTTCTTTGTATACCATACCAGAGGCTAAATTGAGTCAGCGTTGGCATCTAGTGGCAGAAGCTGTATTACAAGAAAGTACAGGTCGTACCCTGAGCGCTTAGCAGTCGGTATCTCTGCAATACCATATATGAGCATCTTTGGCATGCCACTGAGGCTGGACTTCTGGACACTCTGTTGGTTGGGATAGTTTATTATTTTATTAAGTAGAACAAGCCATAGAGGATTCTGATTCTGATTTTCTCTAAACTAACACACAGGTCAAGTTGCAGTTTCTGTCCACACTCATAGTATATAGCGTTATAGATTTTCAAGTAATTAATCAAAAAGTTTTCTCTACATTCACATGCAGTGGTATTCACCTAAAGCTTAATATCAGCAAAGCCAATAAGACAGCATTGGACTACAAAGCTTCAAATAAGAATATTGCTTCAAAGAAAGCTAGATTCAAATCCAGTCACATCCACACACATCACAACTTTTAAAACCACCAAGCCAAAATCATCGTACAACAAAACTGTCCTTCCAAAGGATTTTTGTTTGTCCATGTATTCGGCAAACTTTATGTGCCAATATGCCAGTTTGGGAGGAGGGGTTTCTTACTTGTAACCAAGTTCAGTCTTTTATTTTTTTAAAACAAGTCAGTGTAAATCATGTCAGTTGAATCTCTTTGTTTAACATTGTAACTAAAGAAGATATTTTCCAAACTTATCCCTAAATATGCACAGCTAAACTAATGACTCAAAAGCATGCCTTTTAATTAAATGTTTAAAGAGCACAGATTTGCACAAAAAATATAAAATAAGATCAGACCCTGCCACATGAACTTTTGCCCCCAGGTGCAGGTATAGTTCACTATTTCATTTACTACCCATTTTCTATCTTGAATACAGTCTATTATTCCCAATGGTGATAATGGATCCCTGCTTTAGCCCTTAAATACTTAGTCAGTGTATTCCCAGGTATATAATACCGGGGTCACTGGGAATCCTGTTGCAAAAAACCTCTTTCAGAATCTGAATAACCCTCTCCCAAAATGTTTGTATTTTAAGACCAAAATATGAGTGATTTGCATTAATCTCTCCACACTGTCTACAACATTGCTGATAATTTCAAACTGCCTTTTTATCTTTAGGATCACTTATCTTTTACCCTTAGTATCATTTATGCAATATTGCTTTATGAGATTTTAAACACAGATTCCACAAATAGGTATCAGAGCCCTTCAATGTTCTGTTTAAAACAATTTTAGTCACTAAAAGAGAGATGTTTTTGACATTTATAAACCAGTGTTTCATTATAATATGTCTTAAGTTCTCAAGGTAGTTCTTAGTAGATGTTTCTGCGGAATGTTTTCAAAAATGGCTGAATCTGTCTGCAACATATCCAACTAGTGATCTTGATTCATTTTATTGCTGTATGGTTGTTGAAACCTGTCATATAATACATGCATTTAAGTATTGGACAATTTTCAGTATGTTTTACATACAAGCTCCAAAAGCTTGCACATATGCTTAAAATACTTCCATATCATACAATTTTAATGATGAGGTACCAGTCTACACTGTAGAAAAATAAACAGACCTTCCTTGTTTTGAATGCAGCTCAGTGTAAGGCATTGTAGCTAGTTTGTACAATCCAAAAGGACTGATTCTCATTGACTCAAAATCAGAATATAAGCTGTCAGCTGATTTCTATTCAGTGTAGTTCTGTGTAGAACCTCTTCAGTTTCCACTGTGCACCAAAAATGATCATCAAATATGAAAACACATTAATGGCTGTGACATAATGTTCAGTTGTATTTAATTCAATTCAATTCAATTTTATTTATATAGCGCCAAATCACAACAAAGTTGTCTCAAAACACTTTACATATAGAGCAGGTCTAGATCACACCCCAAAAATTTATATTTTCAATTTATAGTAACCCATCAATTGAAAGCAATTCCCACATGAGCAAGCACTTGGTGACAGCGGCGAGGAAAAACTTCCTTTTAACAGGCAGAAACCTCAGCCAGATCCAGGCACCGAGGTGGCCAGGTCTGATGGCACTGGTCGGAGCGAATTAAGAAATGGTCTACATTTACTATATCAACTTTATTGTTTTGTTACATGTAAGGTGTTCTGCTCTCAGCCTGCTGTGGAGTTTTTGTGTCCTAAATTGTCAAAAATTTCAGCATTAACTCACTGAGATTGTGTACAAAACAACCATGGTGCCTCATATGCCAGGCTTACCTCATAATGTAGATTAGTGAAGTCTATCTTGTTGTCTTTGAATGTTTTCATTCGTCCAGGTCATAGTTATATCTGGGCAATTGATTCGAAAGCAACTGGACTTAAGTTATATGTCTGTGAAGATGTTTTGCCTCTTATCCAAGGGGTTTCATCAGGTCAAGCATGTCAAGACTAGTTGAGCTAGTCTCGAAAATCCATGCCTCCAGAAGTAGCAGCATGTGTCTGCACATACAGACACATATGAGGGTCACAGATAGCATCACAGTTTTTTAGAAAAGCCATTCCACACTGTCTTGCTCATGGTGATATAGATTACAGTGTAATAGGACTGATAGTGATGTGGTTTTTTGCAGATCCTCTCATTTAATCCATATAGACAAATGTCTTAAAGTTGTCCAAGAAATAACATCTTCTCTCATGTTTACCAGGCCAAGTTCGACAGCATGAAGAAACAGATGGAGTCTATGGAGATGGAGGTGATGGAGGCTCGACTCATCAGGGCTTCTGAACTCAATGGAGAGATGGATGATGATGACACAGGTCAGAGCACTCTTACACACTAACACAGCAGTAGTTACCAATCTGCTGGGACTTTTAATATTTACTTAATATTGCTTTAAAACCCACACTCATAAAAATAGTAATTGTTAGATCAAGCTACTGGAAACCCACACAGCTGTTTAGTTAACTAACTGATTAGATGCCTTCCCAGGACTGTGTGGGTGTGTACAGATTAAGCTTGAGTGACAGTTATGTGAGCTGTGTTACAACTTAAGTTGCTGTCTTTTATTCTACTCTGTAGTAAAAAAGATGTTCAGACAGCAGATAGAACCACACTGACTGAGAATGTTCCTGTTCATCCACAGATCCATGATTTTAAAGTTATACAAATAATTTTGTAAGTCAGTTGAATTAGTGCCTCTCTGACAAAGTGCAGCATGAACATGGGCTTCAGCTGTTAGAGAGAAGTATTGCCCATAGAGTAGAGAGTATAGGACTGTTGTATTGCATAAACTAAAATGTGTCAGTTCCTGTTTTCTCCAAACACAGAGAAACTGTGTTGACAAAAGAAAAAGTGGCTACAATTAATATTTCCATAATAGATTGCCTTCTACACAGTACAGACAATAGCCGGGTTGATAAACACCACAAACAGGCTCAACACAAACTAGACATCAAACTAGCACTGCTTTGTTCTATTTTTTTTTTGTCCCTTATAATGCCCCCTCCCAGTGTGAGCTTTATTTACCCATCCCACACAGATCGCAAAAGCAGTGATTCTCAGCCCAGAATAAGTGCTTTGGTAGAAGTGAAATACTGGCAGGGTGGTATCCAATCATGGTTTTGGTAAAAGTGAAGAAAAATCCAATGTAAAGAAGTACATTAGAAATGGATCAGTTAAAAGTGAAAAATGAAGTGTGGTTTCAGCTACAGAAGCCCCGTAGGCAGGCTGGTAGCTTTTCTTTGCATGGCGTGCAGAGTTTCTAAATGTAAAGTTGATTTTTGTAAGTGTCTTCGTTCATCCCACATATGGTGAAACAGCATTTTTTGTTTGTACCTCAGCAGTGCTGAGATTCAGGTGAAATGACACTGCAACACAACTATTTTTCATGTCTAGTTTGAAGTTTTTAAATATATTATGCCAAAGTACTGGAACTGACTTGTTCATTGAAGCCAGGTAACTTGAAAGAATTTAAATAGTTCTAAGCTGGTTGTTGTTCAATATCTTAGTTACAAATCAAGTGTCTGTAGCATATAATCTTGTGTCCTAATGCTCTGACAGTGTCCTTATAATTTGAAATCCCAGATACATGTCGTCATATGTAAAATACGTATTATTATAATTTTATAGACTTTGGTACAAAATTGGAGGCAACAGTGGACTCCACTAATGAAGGCGCTTATAAGTCATTAACACTGAAATTTGATATGGTGGTCCACAGCCTAACTGGGACACGTCTTATCAGTGTTGGATTGATTTATCTGATTATCCTTGACTTTTTCCCTAGCAGCACAAGCAGTTTTCAATTCTTTAATCAAATGTGGGCAACAAGACATTAAGAAGGGGTGGTAGTAGATGTACTAAAACGACTTAAATGATAAATTCCTCCTTAAGTACTTTTCCACAGCCCTTTTTTCATCAGTACAACAGCGAAATATTGAACTCACAACTTCACTGTTTCTCTTTCAAACAGCAACATAGTTTTGATACACTAATTAATTCCAGTCACATTTCTGTAGACATTTTTTTAATGTTACTAAGTTACTACCAACTCTTCCTGCAGATATTTTCAGTCAGAAGCCTAAGAGAAATGGGAGGGATAATAAAGTTTTCATATGATGCACCTATGCAGGTAGTATCAGATGTCATGAGCAGGCAGCATGCAGTGACTAAAAAAAAAACTACAAATCAAAGCCTTTAAAACATAAGTAAATATCAACAGTATAATTGTAACTAAAAAAAAGTAAGGATGGCAGATGAGTATGACTTAAGTCTTAAGTTGTAATGCTGGAAATGCAGTTGCGGAGTTACAAATAATACTGAATTTATCATAAAAACAAAAAAATATTGAAAGTATTGAGTTTGATTCAGAATCGGTTAAAAACAGGAGTAAAACAGAAAACAAGGAGTCCTCTTTCAAAAAAACATACAAACATATATAGTTTCTTTTATTTAATGGATTTTTGTTTTCAACGCTGGCAACTCAGATCACTGATAGTGTTTCTTTATACAGATCATTATTAATGAGGCTTTCATAATATAGAGCTGGTAAATGCTGGCTATTTAAATGTCCTGCAAAGTCAAGACTTTGGACTTTGTATAATGATTTTTTATTTTTTTGATACATATGTCATAAAAAAGAGTTCGATTTTTTTTTTATGAATTCTCTGTTTTATGCTAAAGCTGTGTTTTTGTGACTATTGTTTTCCTTCTGAAAAATTTATGTTAAATGGACAGCATGCAGCAAGTGTAATCAAACAATGGAACTAAAGGAGATGAAGCAGGCTTTGACTGTGAATATGCTGATTTGACAGGAGGAGAGTGGAGGCTAAAGTATGAGCGAGCCATCAGAGAGATCGAATTCACCAAGAAGAGACTGCAGCAGGAGTTTGAGGACAAGCTGGAGGTGGAGCAGCAGAACAAACGGCAGCTGGAGAGGAGGGTAAGTGTTGGAAGGGATTTCACTGATATTTACCTTCTTTTATAAATCTTAGTGCTAGATGTACATGATATTTCATTAGTCGTTGTGTTTTACCTGGACAGAATGAGTACCAAACAGCTTAACTGTATATTTTGTTGAATTCGTTGTTTTATCAAAGTATTTATTTATTAAAAATGAGTTTAAATATTGAGCGAAATCAAATTTTGCATGCATTTTTTATGAATGTCTATGGGGAAATATGAGGCTGTAAATGATGATGTAAAACTGAATAGAATTTCCTTGTCTGAATGATCGGTTCAACGCAAGTTAAAGTCTTTATAGTATTACAGGCCTACAGCATAAGGGTATTCTTCATAAAACTGTTTGTAAAATAAACCAGGTTCTTTACTGTGGTTTCTGCCTGCAAAAGGAAGTTTTTCAATTAATACAATAAATTTCAGAGTTTGGTCTACACCTACTCTATATGTGTTCACCCGTGGTTTCAGCGAGGTGCAGAAATAAAGTAGTGGCGATGAATGTGGGTTGCTGATAATAAGTCATAGTTGTCATTCCTGACTTAATCAATATGCAGTAGTGTAGAGATTCTGTATATGTGTAGATGTTGCTCAAGCTGTTAGACATTGCATGCGTGTGTTTTTGCAGATCACTGACCTGCAGGCTGATAATGAGGAGTCCCAGCGAAATATCCAGCAGCTGAAGAAGAAAACCCAGCGACTGACAGCTGAACTGCAGGATACCAAACTTCACCTGGAGGGCCAACAGAGCCGCAACCATGACCTGGAGAAGAAACAGAGAAAGTCAGTACACACACGCACGCACGCACGCACGCACGCACGCACGCGCACACACACACATACACACACACACACACACCGCCACGCAAACACATGCACACATATACACACACACACAGAATCATGTTTCACACAGACAAGCAACTGTAGATACTTGCGACTGTAGATACTTGTGACTCCACACAGCGTTATTACCTTATTTTGCTGGGCTCCCATAGACCATGCAGGGTCAAGCATTGTTGCTGTTGAAACAGCAATGAAAAGAAAAATTATACGGTGTTCCAGACTGTTTATAGAATCATTCTGTGCAGAGAGAACAGACAAGTCTCCAGCTCAATTGTTTGGCTGCTAATATATATATATATATATATATATATATAATAAAATGTAAGTTTTACTTCCTCACTGTCATCAGAGCAGTATTAGTTTTGCTTTATTACAATATTTTGATAGTGTTAATGAGTGGAGAATGTGTGTTTGTGTGCAGGTTTGACAGTGAGCTGAGTGCAGCCCAAGAGGAGGTGCAGAGGGAGAGGAGCCTGAGGGAGAAACTGGCCCGAGAAAAAGACATGCTGACTGGAGACGCTTTCAGTCTCCGACAGCAGCTGGAGGTTTGTGTTTGTGCGGGCCAGTTTGTGTCACAAGATGTTAAATAGATTCAAATTTATTTATTGTTATTATCATTTCACTTGTGTAATAATATACAGATCTTTTTGATGATAAGAGGATTTTCCTCTTTGATGGTGTCTATTCATAGTTTATTTTCATGACCTCTGGTAAAAAATTACAAGTACAGATTAAGTCTACCAACGAGAGAATGTACTGTCAATATGTATATAAAACATTATGTAGAAGCTTAAATGTAAACGTGCTTGTAGATGTTGTTTCTGGACAGTGGCTGAAAATTTTATCATTTCATTTCATTTCATCAGAGAAAAAATTCCTACAACCTTAATATGGCATGTCTCCATTTTAATTTGTTACAAAATGAAATATTTATTTCATACATTACAGTATAAAATCACATGCACTGTAGCTTGTAAAGTAAAGTAAAGTAAAGTTTATTTGTATAGCGCTTTTCACAGAACAGAGTATTTTCTCCTTGTCTGAGGCTTAAGCCTATACCCTGTAACCAGCAGTGTACACAATCACTTCATTGGCTCAAGAAACTTTTAAATAATTTTGTCTTAAAAAAAACAACATATTTTACTTCCTTATGCTGTTCCCTTGGCTTGCTTGACAGGAACACCCAGAGTCATTCAACTAGTCCTGTCTTCTGATAATTCTTGAGTGTTTAATGTTAAATTTCACTTCGATGACTTGAAAGATAAATGTAGCATTTTAAAGCAATTTACATACATTTTTACGCAATGAATTAACCTTGTGCTCATGTACTTAAATCTGAATTTGACTCAAATATTTTGTTTGTCTGGTATTTTCAATTATCAGTAAGTGAAGACATTTTCACCTGCTTTACTTTATCAGTTTTAAGAATCTGCATGCTTCATACAATATCTTACGTACTTCTTCTTCTAATGTAACTCCTCATATTTTGTCTGTAGACACTTGTGGATCCTAAACACGTCCATAGCTGAATTCTGCAGTTTGTACTGAGCATATCTACACTGCATTTGATGTTGATTATGAACCCAGTTTGTGGTAGTATTTTTGTGTGTTAGTGTGTGTGTAAACCTTGTAGCTACCTTCTGAGTTAAGTAGATAATTGCTCAGCTTTCTGTCAACACATGTATGTGTGTCTGTTTCTCTTCCACATTTGCACTGTTATTTCCTGACCATCCCATCCTCTCTCTTCTGACTGTAACCTTTTGTCCTCCAGGACAAGGACCTGGAGGTCTGTGCAGTCAACCTGAAGCTGGACCAGCTGGAGGCTGAGCTACAGGATCTCAACTCCCAGGAATCTAAGGATGAGGCATCACTGGCCAAGGTCTTTTTTCCCTGTTCTGTACATTTGTTTTTATGTTAATTTATTCTGAGCTACAGCCAGTCTTTGAGAAGTACTATAAAACAAGGCTTTCTGTTTGTTACACAGATATCAATGCACACTATAATAACTGCAGCTTTTCTGTCTATTCAAGTAAAAAAGCTGTGTTTTATTTTATTTATGTCTTTAGGTAAGGAAGCAGCTTCGCGACTTGGAGGCCAAAGTAAAGGACCAGGAGGAAGAACTGGATGAGCAGGCTGGCACCATCCAGATGCTGGAGCAGGTACAGATAAAGTGCTGTCCTCCTATCACACAAAAACATCAAACACAATATCAAAGCTGTTTTGTTCATATTTGATCACTCAGGTAAGAATAACAAAGATAACCTCACAGTCACTTGGAGTGGTGTTTGAGTCTACTGAATGGGTCAGTTCAATCATGAATCCATTAGCTCTGTCTGCTGGTCCTCAGCGACTACAGCAAAACATAGCTGTCTCCAAAATGACTAAATGATCAACCGGCTAGTCTCTGACTTTGTCAGTTGGCTGTTGGTAGTAGGCTGGTGGGGGTTGTTGTAAGACTGAGCCACTCAGTAAATGAGCGCTAAAACCAAAGAAATTAGCTTATAGAGACTACAGAGTCAATAGAAATTAGAACTACAAAGTTACGATTGACAATTTTTCTTTTTTTTCATTATATATTATAAAAACATTGTTAATTGCAGCTTAAAAGCAATAGTTTACCCCAAAATTATGATCTACTGGTCATCCACAAGCCCTTGTTGGTTATAACGTAATTAGCTGAATTTCTTATGGCCTCTACATAATATACATACTCTACTAACCCTGCAGCTGTGCTGGGTGTGATGTGTGTGTGTTATAAATATTACGCTTGTATTTGTTTACTTGAGTTCAAGTTTGAATAGGAATCACTGCCCTTGCCTAGAGGAGAGATCCTGCTGTCTCCTTTAAAAATCATATACCGCATACCATCATTATACTTGAAATTAATTTGCACAATAGGCTTGCCTGGTTCCCTCCAAGATTTGGAAATAAGCCTACAAACAATGGCAAAGCTCTCTAGTTTACATTTATCTCATTTGTTTAATCTGTACACCAACAGCTTTGTAAAAATGACAGTATATGTTTTTTAGGGAAGTTGTGTCACTCATAAAGAAACAATTTAGCCTGGGTCATGTGATAAAATGGCATGCTGAAGCTCTGGGTGTCCATAGAGCAGACCTGAAAACTTGGCATTAATCCCTTATATCATCTGGCAAAATATGATAAAAAGAAGGAGTATCTTCATAACAAAAAGTGACAGCACCACTGGCTAAGGCAAGCAACAAAACAGAAAGCCCATATAAAAGAAATGATGGCTTAACTTGGTGGCAATCTCCTTTTCCTTGTTCTCATGGATGCTGAATAAATATGAACTAAAGTATTTCTGTTGAAACTGTAATTTCCTATATTCCAACAAATAATAGTTTTGAGTTTTACTAACAGTTAATTTTAAAGTTTCATTGCTTGCCTTGCCTCATGGTAACAGTGCCTTAAGAGGTGTGAGTATTTTAATTTCTAAAATTACATAATTCAAACCAATATAAATGATTTCTGACAAGGAAGAAAGATACATAATAGTATCAGGGCTTAACATTATTAAGGAAATGGTGCTTATACACATCTACAGTCCTAATACTGGTCAAGTAACATTTTTGACAAAATCGAGTGATATATTATCAAGGTTCTCTGATGCTCCAATGATAATAGGGGGAGATTTTGATTTAGCAGCTCGGCTAAGCATTGATCTTTCTAAACAGCCTGATAATGCACTCACTCTAGCTTTTGGTTAATTCCAGGCAGCAACATGCACAACAAACATTTCAAAATGTATTAACATGGATTTGAAAGAATATACTTTTTACTCTTAAGCTCATACTTCATATTCAAGAATAGACTATTTGCTTATATCTACCTATATGGTCATTAAAATCACAATATACTGATATCAGATTTTGCTCCTATTTCTGTCAACAATTATTAAACCTTTGAGGGGAATAAAACAAAACAATGGAGACTGAATAATCCTGTCCTGATATATGAGAAATTTGTTCTTTCAATAAAGAACAAAATAAAGGAATTCTCCTTAAATTTGAACTTTGTAAACTCTGTTCAATAAGGACATGGGTGTGGTGGAAAACCTGGTCCCAGATCAGCTATAGGAATGACAAGGTCAGGAGACTACAGATGTCTTACGCAGAGGCATTTATTGCAGAACTTGACACCAAGGAGATCAGGACTGGCAACATCAACAGGCGATCATGAGTATTGCCACCACTGATCTGAGGCTGGCCTGTGTGTAAGATGTATTTAAGTCTTCATGTCCTTACATGTCACCACTCCTAAACTACATATCCAAATTAGGTCAAGCTGTACACTTTCAGGATCTTACAGGGTATTAGAACATAATCATTCCCACTTTCGGCCTTGGTTGCTATGGCAAGGGCAGATGGGGAGAATCTGCACAACTAACTGTTAGACACAACATTGATTATAACAAGAGGACTATGTGACCCAGGCATCAACTTTACTTGACTTAAGTGCAAAGAAGTCTAGTGGCAGACAGAGAGGTGATGAGGCCTAGGGGGGTTAGAGAAAGGCATTCACAATGGGAAGCATTCAAGGTCACATGCAGGGGATGGAAAATAAGCTGTACAACTGTTAAAAGAGGTGGACAAATGAAAGGACAAAAAAATCTTTCAAAGAATACTTGTTAAACTGAAGAAGGGACACATGAGGGAACCAGATAATCGCACGTTTGGAGACTTTGTTATTAAGCAGAGCACAAATGCAAGAAACAATGCATGAAGAAAATGCGTTTGCACTTTTTAAACTAAGCAGGTATTTTGAGTAAGGTGACAAGAGAGGTAAAATGCTAACAATTAGGCTTAAACAGGTAGAATTTAAACGTCCAATCTCAAAGATATAAGATTGTAATGGACAATCCACAAGACTGAAAGTAAATTAATACTGTTTTAAAAATGACTATGAGAAATTATACAAATCCGAAAGCAATCCTTATAGAAAGGATATTCACTTTTTTTCTAGTATTATGTGTTTGTTTATGTTTGATTCAAGATGCAGACAGAAATGAACTAGAAGAATACATCACAAATTCAGAAGTAAATACAACTCTCTCAATGTCTCTCCAATGGTAAAGCAGCCAGAGGGGATGAATTCAGTATTGAGTTCTATAAAACTTTTCAGAATATACTAATAGTCTTTCTTTTAATGTTATATAAAGATACAATAATGTCCCAACCAGTGCCCACCATTATGCAAACAGCGGTAATCACAATAATACCAAAGCATGGCAAGGATCCTACACATATGAATAATTATAGACCCCTTAGTCTGCTTAATAATGACTCCAAAATATTTGCCAATGTACTTGCACTATGTTGGTAAAAAAGTGGTTCCCTCATTGGTCTTGACCAGGTAGGTTTTGTTAAAGGTCATAATGCATCAAGTAATGTGAGAAGATTATTCCAGGTGATTAACAGAGCTGCTTCTGACAAGGTTAAATGGCCATATTTACTTTATACTTTAAAAAGATGCAGTTTTGGTCCTGTAATAACAAAGTGGATCAGAACACTTTATTATAAACCACTTGTATATGTACAAACAAATTGTGTCTACGCCCTTTGAGTTAACCATATTCACAAGGCAAGGGTGTCCAGTCTCTCCAGTACCACACTCACTCACAGTGGTTCGGCACTAGAACCCCCAGCGTGCTCTATTAAAGCTAACCAACAAATAAGTGGTATTGATATGTATGATTATGATTTTAAAAATAATTTATTTGCGGATTATATGTTACTACTCAATCAAACTTAGAAAACTCAAAGAAATGTCTGTTTTAAAATATAAATGAGTTTGGCAGCCTTTCTGGGTATAAATTAAACGGAATAAGAGTGAAGCAATGGTTTGGAAGAAGAAGGGTCTGAAATATCTTGGTATAAATATAATATTCCTAAATGAGAAAATTATTGAAATAAATGGAGCTAGAATGATTAAAACTATCATAGAAGATTTTACTAGATGGAGAACACTCCCACCATCTTTGTGGGGACAGTATTTTTCCAAGACTGTCCTTTATGTTGTCCTCAATCTAGTTGAATAATCCTAAATCTTATATGTACAGTATGTACAATTGAAATCTAAATTGCAAAAATTTGAATCTTAAGGTACAACTCTGGCATCAGATAAAGATACGGATAATAAATTGAAAGTGATTGCAACAAATAGAGGCACAGTATCCAAACATTACAAATTTATATCTCTCTTGTCCAGTAGTAACATAAACAGAATCAAAACACAATGGGAATAGGATTTTGGAAAGCACCTATCACCTGAACAGTGAAACACTATAAACTATTTATCAAAATGTGTCAGGTACAAACATATACCATTCGAGATTATGCACCGAACATATAAAACCCAATAAAAACTGAACTAAATGAATCCTCACATCAGGCTTGTACTAGCATGGTTGTGAAAAGAGAGAATCTTTAATGCATATGCTATTGTACTGTCCAAAACACTTTGTGTTAAATGATGATATATCGTTATGCCCAGAAGTGTGTTTGTTGGGAGTGAAAATGGATGGTTTAAAATCTGGATTTAAAACCTCTTAACACTGGCATTCCTTTGTGCGAAAAGGATTATCCGTGTGAACTGGAAAGAACAGAAACCCAATTGCTTTCGTTTGAATCATTGGCCGAAGGACTTCATAGAGTTAATAACGATGGAGCGTGCAGCCTCAGTCTTACAGGGGCTGTATAGAGATGAACTAAATGGAGCATGGACGCTCATTAAAGAATACATAAATGTTAGGGATACAGTTAAATTTAAGAATGATTGTTAATGCTTGATAGCCGATAGAACCCGAACCTTGTCGGTGGACAGACGATACTTTCTTATGGTGTGATGACACAGTGGTTCCTTAAGAAAGTTTATTATATCATATCAGTAATCTATAATCTCTTGCTTCCTGCCTGTGTGCTGTGTATTTGAATTTGTATTGTGTTTTTCATGTGACATGTTTTGTACTGTGTTTTTGTGTGGTGCTGTTACTCAGTTGTTTTTTATGATATGATATTTGGGAGCTTTGGAGGTGTTGTTTGGTATAATGTAAGTCAGAGCTGAGCATGCTCTCTCTCCTCCCACTGAGGTGCGCCAACCACACCCCGACTCCAGCTCTGTGCTGAATGCACAGAAATGACACTGATTTTGATCCTCTCACTCACAAAAAAAGAAAGCATCAATATTTCTGAAAAATCTAACGCTGATCTTTTAAGCATGGAAGTGGAATTGAGTGAAAGGATATGCATTGGGGTTTGGCATGCAGCTTCACTGCTAGGTGCAACTATATCCTTCACTTGATTGTGATTCAATTGGGGTATGATAACCAGTTCTGAACTTAAGCAAACTGTGAGGCTGTATGCAGGAAGGGGCACCAACGTCTTCTCTGCCTGAGGAAGCTGTCGTACTTCCACATTGGACCAACCATGCTCACGCTATTTTATTGTGCTTTTATTGAGTCGGTTTTATCCTTTTCTTTGGTGGCATGGTCTGGCAATCTGACAGGAATAGACTGAGTCAGATTGTTAAATTGTTCAGTCGCCTGATTGGTGAGTCACAGCTGAGCATTGAGTCCCTGTTTAACAAACAGCTGCAGCGGATAGCTAGTCACATTACAAATGAGAACTCCCATCCTCCTTCTGAGAAATTTCAGCTTCTACCTTCTGGGCGAAGGTTTAAAGTTCCTACGTGTGGGACAAAGCGCTGCAGGAACAGCTTTGTGCCAACTTCTATCGTTCATTTAAATAAAGCCTAGCATGGGTAACACACAAATATTTTAGCCTTTTTATATTCGTTTATATTTATTTATTTAACTATTTATCTGCCTTTTAAGCTGTATTTGATTTTACAGTTTTGCATTTAGTGGCTTCTCTTGAGCCCTGTTACTTGAGTGTTGTTTTCTCGTAAGCTTGTGAGTACCTGGTGTTTGTCCTGTTTGTTATGCATGTGTCCTCTGTCAGTGCTTCTTTTGTTTCTTTGTTTAATGTTGTAAATTAACATGGATGCTCTCTCTGTTATGCTGCAAAACAAATC
>JAPZDV010000024.1:757939-805115 GCA_029814665.1 Acanthurus lineatus
TTTGTTTTTTTTTTTTTTTTTTTTTTTTTTTGCTTTTTTTAAATAAAAATATGTGGGACAGGCAATGAAATCAGAGAGAGAGAGAGAATCAGTAAGAGACAACAGCAAAGGATACAGGATTAACTTAAATTCTGTACATACAGTCATATTAAGTCTTGTGTCCAGAAAGCCCTTTTTAAGTGCCAGCATCTTTTTTAAAAATGTTTTCAATAAAGAGAAAGCATATGCTGCAGCAAACAGCCACCTATTTAAAAAGCACCCAGAATTTCTCTCTAGAACACTTAGACTTTTAGTTGAAAAATCAAAGCCATTTTCAGCAGTTCATGTTTTTATATCAGTAAATTACATTTACATATTGTGTTATATGTTATGCTTAACAGTATTTGTGGTAGATTTAGTAACATACTTTTAACTTTATATACCACTAATTTATATAACCACTAACTAACTTTGTATACCACTTAATGTCTCTTGACAGCAAATGTCATTTAATGGATAAGCAAACAGAATTTCCAGCTGTATTTATACCTGTCCTATCCATTAGGTAAATTATTTAACCTTTGTTGAAGATTATTTGTTAGTATATTAGCACAATTGCTCCTATTGGTGGCTTTACTGCCACATGATATAAGTGTGACGAAAATGCATTCAGGAGGAGTGTTGATGTGTTGGTGTATGTGTGGGGGAAAGAGCGTGCTTAGCAGTTGAAATTTGTGTGCATCTTTAGCGTTGTTGCTATTAACTGCTGTTATTTCTATTTCTTATTTGTTTAGCTTTGCTAGTGCTGACAACCCTGTCATTGGCCTCCAGCATTTGACCCTCATTATCCCACGCATAATTAACTTTTTCTAGACTTTATGAATTTATGACTGGTCTCCTTAGTATCAACATGTTGCAGAAGGTTGCTTTTTTATGCATCCAAAGTATATGAAAATACTATTTACTCTAGACTGGACAGTGTTAGAATTTATCCATTTTTAAAGACATGATCATATGTATCAGAAATTGGTTTGCTATTCGGTACTTGAGATAGATGCCTCAGTTTTTCTCTTGTGTCCAGTTCAAGGATCCTGTTGTATGTCAAACACAGCAAGGTTCACAGCAGAATGTCTGTAAAGTTACTAACCAAGTTGCCTTGGTTATCGTCACTGATAACTATGGTCTGCTTATACCCCTCTTTGCAAAGACTTTCTTCAGTAACAAACATGGACTAATGATTTAGAAAAAATGCAAGACTAATGATTTAGAAAAAATGCAATGAATATTAAAATGATAAGGATAATAACTTTGGCCTATCCACTAGGCCAATTGATCAAACTTGTACGCATAAAGACTAGAATCAAACAAGCTGAGAACTGTTATGCTAGAGTCTTAATACATTTCCATCCATGTCAGCACTACAGAAAAATTGCTAATGTGTCAATTTGCAAAAAAAAAACATACCTTACATTCATGCCTAAAAGGATTAAAGAAAACAATCTGACCCCTTTTCAGTCTTTAAATAAATCCACAGTGCAAATATATTTTTCTATAATGTATACATTTTAGGTACATTTTATGCTCAATATACATTTAGAAGCAAATTGTGTATGCTAATTATTGTCATAGGTCAGCAGCTTTGTGTCCATTACTATATATACTCCCTAATCAGGTCAAAGTATAACTGAGTAACTTCCATTAATATTGTGTGTGTGTGTGTCTAGCTTAAACAGATGGAAGTCCAGCTTGAAGAAGAGTACGATGAGAAGCAGAAGGTGCTGAAAGAGAAGAGAGAGTTGGAGTCGAAGTTTTTGTCAGCACAGGACAAGGTAAGTGAACCAATGGATGGATCCCAGGACTATTTAATGGAACATGATCTTAAAAATCCATCTTAGGTGAAGTCAGTCACTGCAGATTATGAGTTTAATTGTTGTAAAATAGTAAATCATGGGATATCAGATATACAGATCAAGGACTTGAAAGCTAAATATTTTCAAATCAATGTGACAAAAAATCTGAGAAGCTTAAATTCAGATTACTTAGTCACATTTTGAAATCAATGTTTTCTAAATATGTGAGACAGGGAAATCCTCTTCATCTTTTTATTCTTATCTCCAAATAAAATCATACTCTCAGTTTTAATTAACCGATCATCTGATCCTTCTAATCAACTTTACTTTTTGGGAATATTGTTTTATATAAATTTGTGATTAATAATGCACTTCCAGTGCACATTCTAATGCTGAGAAAATTTTGTCAACATCAGCCATACTGTCATAGCAATACAACTGACCTGTACTTGTAATAATGATTGGTTTCAGAAATCAAAATAATGATTTCCTATCTGAAAGGTAGGGAGGCATTTCTCCCCCAGGATCTCTTCCCCTTCACACTTAAGTCGAGCAAAGTTGATGCATGGGTCACACAGTCCTTTTGTTGAGGATAATGCTGTGTCTTGCAGTTATTTGTGCAGATTCTCCCCATCTGCCTTTGCAATAGCAGCCAAGGCTCATACTACGAATGTTTATGTTCTAATACCCAGAAAGATCCTTAAAGCGTAGTGCTTTACTTTATTTGGCCACATAGCTTTGGACAGGCAACATGTGTGGACACAAAGACTCAAATACACATTACACACAGGACAGCCTTGGATCAGTGGTGGCAGTGATCACCTGTTGATAGTGCTCATTCCTGCAGCTGATCTTTGACTAGATTTTCCATCACAGAAGGCAAACTCTTAAATTGTGTGTGTAAATTTAATTAAGGTATACAACATTTAAATTAGTGGTAAACAGGATAATCAATTGAATCCTTAGCTTATCCCTAATTTATCAGTTAAGTCATTCAACCTTATTGTGTTTTACAGGTAAGAAGTGGTGACATAGAGACTGAGAAGCGTTTGAGGAAAGACCTCAAGAGAACGAAGGCTCTGCTGGCTGATGCCCAGATCATGTTGGACCACATAAAGAATAATGCACCAA
Source organism: Acanthurus lineatus (assembly GCA_029814665.1). Classification (NCBI taxonomy): domain Eukaryota; kingdom Metazoa; phylum Chordata; class Actinopteri; order Acanthuriformes; family Acanthuridae; genus Acanthurus; species Acanthurus lineatus. Next base: position 760,900 of record JAPZDV010000024.1, read on the forward strand.
GTAAGAGGGAGATCGCCCAGCTCAAAAACCAGGTACGCTATATATTCAGATAAGACTATATGTACACTATGTCCACTTATTGTACCAGATGTAAAGATAAAATAAAATTCAAAGTCTTCAACAGATACAGCTGAATGGTTTTGGAGTTTTTAAAGACTCGACTAGAGACATTTCACCAGTAGCATAATGGCTCACATGTCACACATGTAGCAATGGATGGATTACTGAATGGATCTGGCACAAACTTAGAAGCCAGTGTTGTCAGAGGGCCTGAAGGCAAGATCTTTGGTCTGACCGTTAAAATCTCTTGTTGAAAAGTCAATCTATCCACTTCAAACAGACTCAGACGACCTCAAAGAAACAAAAGGACCACAGGATCCAACAGGTCCTTTAGTTGTCTTGTTTTTTTTTTCTTAAAAAAAAACAACAACTAATTTCAAGATAAATTAAAATTAAATGCAATTTATTGAAATTAATTTGAATGTACACCTGCCCAATCCCTCCCCCTGGACCATCTCACGAATACTGTTGCTAACAGACAATACTGATACCAGAAACAGTTGAACTGATACATTTTTGTCCATTCCAGCTGGAGGAGTCTGAGTTTACCTGCGCGGCTGCAGTCAAAGCTCGAAAGTCCATGGAGGTGGAGATTGAAGATCTGCATGTTCAGATGGAGGACATCTCCAAAACAAAACAGGCGGTCAGTAGAACTCTCTGGACCCTCCATTCAGCATTTCAAAAGCAGCATTTCAAACAACCACAGATGTCAGGTTTGATGAAGTTTCTGATTAGGTCTACTGCACATCCTTCAAGCACAGCATTGTAGTAGGAAAAAATTAAATCTGTCACAACATTTAAATATGATCACCAGTGTTAATCACTTAGCTTGTATTTTTGCAGGCTTTTAAAAGGCTGTTTGTTTTTTCCTGTTCCCTGGCATAGGAGCTTATTTTTTGCAAAACACACAGTTTTCTATTTTCTGACGTTACCTCTTGATTTACATTATTTAATTTTTAAATCATTTTCGTCCTATCTCAGACTTCCCTAATCTTTTTTGATCTTTACATTTTCCTCTCATTACTATTAATGTTTTCTTACTTGTATTCCCTGTTTCCATGGCAATCTGGTCCCGCATGTTGGTTAGAGAAATTACTAACGGTTAAAAGTGGTTTTAACATATTGGGGAAACTCATGTGAATAAGACATGGAATCTTGAAAAGTTGCATTGTAGTGAAAATGACTTCCACAGTGCAGTGAAGGGTAAAGATAATTGAGATGACACAGGTGTGGGTCAGGAGAAGATATTAGCAAATGGATGGATGGATGGATGGGTGAGAGGGTGGTGGTGGACATCCAAATGACTTTTTCATTCCATCAACTTTTGAAAACTTTTTTTTTCTTTTACACTTACTACTACACAAAGAAATGGGCACCAAATGAGGATGCATCTGCAGACCCAATAAAAAAGCTACTATCACCTCTTTTTCAAAAGCATACCAGTTCATTTAAATGAACTAGAGGAGCTCCACTAAACTTAACCTCACTATTGGAGTCTGGATTAAACCACTGGAATAATCACTCATTATATTCAATTTTTTTAAGTATTTCAAATCAAGAATTTATTTTTTTATTTTTTTTATTTAATTTTACTATCCAGCAGACATTTTAGTTATGTTTTGGCGCATATTGAGATATCTTGGGACATAAGCAGCCCCTGTTGCATTTCCTGCATACACCTGTACAAGAGCCTCCTTTTGCACATACAAAGAAAACAAGCAGGACTGGAACCCACTCACCAAAAATTAACCCTGCCTGCAGTGCTGCCTGAGATCAAAAACTCCACAGGAAACATACACGGTGCATTGAAGTGTTGGATTGTATGAAGTAAAATACTCAATAACTAAACCATAAATGGAGGGTTTCTTGATGCAGCCCAGGCCACATCATACATTGCTATTCAACAAAGATTAAATCATGCAAATGACTTTTTTTCCATTCTCCATTCTCACACAGCAATCTAAAATGCCAAGAAAAGGAATAAAACAAAGAGCCTAGCCAAGTAATTGGATTAAGATTGCACTGACAGCCAACTGTTGAATGTGGTAAATAGTTGCCTAAAGCATTTTCTCAAATGTCCATCATATAGTTTTCCCCACTTTGTAGATGCTGGTAGCTGTTTTCAAAGCTTTTATCAACCCTCAGCGAGGCCAGTGGTCAATCTAAAAAAGGAATGTATGATATGTTAATGAATTTGCCCCAGATTCCAAGGGATTATTTTCAGTTACTTAAGTATACCTTTGAACCTCAGCAGGTTTGGCTTAATAAAAATAGCAAATGAATAAATAAATCTCTCCCTCTTAAGCCAATCAATACTTTGAACTGTCTTTTGATTCAATGATATCTGTTTATGCTACATCATTGACTATTGGATTATATCTTCCAGAGACAGATGCAACAGTGTCAGCTCTGTCCATCCCTGTCTCCTCTTATCTACTTCTTATATGTAAATGGATTGATTATCCTTTTTTATAGTCAGATTAGTCATTATTTATTAAACATTGCCCTTCACCACCAGCCTCTCTCCCTCCTGTATATAATATCCCGGTCATTACAGTAAAAGAGTTACTTCAGCACAGTCCCTCCTCTGAGCTGAGGATGCAAGGCTGCTGATGCTAACTTTAAACCTCAAGTTACATTAATTGGTTATACCTGCGACCTTACATAACCCCTGCTGGGCCATCACATCAGAGCTCTGTAGCATATAGTAATAGTTCCTATTGGAGGAAAAAACTTCTGCTGTGCCTTGAGTGCCACACCTATACAGTCAAAGCACAGTCCCAGACTCTATCCATTTAGTGGCATTTTACAGCTATTTATGGAGATAGCACAAAGAAAATGAAAAAATAGCCATGCCAGTGAGCCTAGAAAATATACATCCTTTTTTTTTACCTCTGCTAATTCTCTATTTGATAGTAATAGTAGTTATCTAATGTAATGATACAGGGCCTATATTGTGTGACAAAGACAAAAAATATCTGTGGGCACTTAATTATTATAACACTTTATAAAGATTTGGGTCATCCATGTACAAAGTACCTCTAGAGCTTATTTGACAACTCAGTGCTTTAAACAAAATTATTGCCACGTTGATTTTTTTTTCCTTCATGGTGAAATCTGATGTTTGAAAACAAGATTTCTTGTATTAGTTCAATCACCATGATAAAAACAAAAATACTAGTTAAGAAAATATTGTAGTGAGAATTTTCAAATGTAATGCCAAGATAGTTTTGATAATTTTTTTGAGTAAGTTTTAAAAAAATATTTCTTGCTATAGCAATTCATAAAAAAACATTTTGCATTTAAAAGAGGATATTGTTAACTTCTTAACAAATCTTACAATGACTGGTTTGGAAGTTTTATTGACAGTTTAAGATAAATAACACTAAAAGCATCTGTCCATAGACCTGTCAAAGTAATAAATGATTTGTCGATATTTTTTATTGTTTGCTATTACTATATCCTCATTTTTGTTAGAGATGCATTTTTTATAGTTTTTTATTTCCAAAAAAGCGTTAATGTGAAAATATGGTTGGATGAGGTTTAAAAGTTGCACTCAAAAATATTGGTACAATATTATGACATAAAAATCTTCATGCAGTGTCATGACTGTAAATCAGAGTCACTGTCAGCTTTTTTAATATTGTAAATTTAGAAACTAATAATACATATGAATTTGATAGACTTGGGCAGTATCTTTTTTTCATACTTTTATACTTTAAGGACATTTCATCGAGATATAAGACAAATGATGGTATTTGTGTTGAGCTACTGCTGATAGAAATCACGATAACATGTAAAACATGTACCTTGATACTGCCAAAGGCTCTGTACATGTTATAGCAGGTCATGTTCAAGAGCTATATAATGTTTTATTTGGTGTATTCTTATAATGTAATGTATGTATTTGCAATTTAATATATGATAATAATGAATAGATGTTACTTTTCATAGTCACAGTCATGTGACCAAGATTGGTATCTGAATGTTATCAAAACAGGGAACCTTGAGTGTACTTCAAGTCTCAAAAATTATACAATACAAACACATTTGATTCTTTGAGAAAAAAGATTGGAGAGCTCGCCCTCTGTTTATGTCTGACATAAAGACATGGCTAGGTTTATCTATTTACAAATCTCTATTTACAAGTCTCCTTGACTGTTTTCTGTCTCTCAGCTGGAGGAGCAGCTAAGTCGTCTGCAGAGAGAAAAGAATGACCTGCAGTCAAGAATGGAGGAGGACCAGGAGGACCTCAATGAGCTGATGAAGAAACACAAGGCTGCTGTGGCCCAGGTCTGTTTTTTTCAGTTCAGTTCAAAAACTTGACTCTTAGTCCTCTCTATTTGTTTCATATGCACTGTTTCCAGTTTCCAGGTCAATCTTCCAATTTCATACATAGCTTTATCCTTTACATTATTATTTAATTATTTAGCTAAAGGAATTAGTTATCTATTAAAAGAAAAATTAATATTTTTTAGATATCACTTTTTTATGCTTTCTAAAGTGTCTGCCCCTTGTAAAGGTTTATATTTTATGAAACTTAGCTTATTGAGCTTATCTGTTACATGGTATGTGGAGACCAGAATAATAAGAATAAAAGAGACATCTGCAGAACAATTATAGTGGAAAGTGCAGCCATGCTCTGTTGTCAAGGAACAGTCATCCAAGGGGAATCTGTGAGGTGAGAAAGCAGGAAAGTGTAGTATAGAATTTTAAATGGAGAGAAAAAAATTGCCCAGTGTATCAACAAGCTGTTGTAATGTTCTGCATTACATGTCACAAAGCAATCTTGTTGATTTTTAAAAGGCAAAAACCCGTATATTGTTTTTAACTCCACCCATTCCTCTCAATTGAGTCAATTTTGAAAAGCTGTGTTTTAAAAAATGACCGTTTAGTATTAATGCAGCTGTATATGCGGATGAGTGGCAAGCGGAAATTAAAGTGGAATTAAAATGCTTCCTTTGTGATCTGCCTACACTGGCTTCAAATGAACCCATCCGTCTTGTCTAAATCAAGGCAGCTGATTTCCCAGTGGGACTCGCTGATGCAAAGTGCTTTATCTACTGTGAAAAAAGCACTCGTCTGTATTATTTCACTCAGGTCATTTTGAATTGAGATTTATTGATATGCTTTCACTAAACTAAAGAAATCTTTCCAACAGATTTTTTTGTCAAGGTATTGTCACTCGGATGATGGTAGCATATTTGACTTGACCCTCTTTGTGTCATGTATTGCTTGACATTTTAGGGATTTAGATTTCATTTATTTTTGTAAACTCTATTTCTACAGATTTAAGATTGTGGTTGTATAGCTATATATTATCCGCCTATTGTAATGAAACATTGTTTGGTAATTTCACTCCTGTGTGTCCTGGTTTCAGTCTGCCCAGAACCTGGCTCAGATCAGTGACCTTCAGGCCCAGCTGGAAGATGCTCTCAAGGAAAAGCAGGAGGTTCAGGAGAAGGTAGATGCTGGTTTTTGCTTTTTTAATAATAGTTATGTAAAAAGTGCATATGTTAAAGTGTGCTGTTTCTGTAAAAGAGCAATAAAACAGGCAAAGTGACCTCACATTGTGGAACAATGTAGTGTTGGAGTTCAGCCATATGTCAGCTTTAAAAAGAATACATCAGACTAGAGAAGGGGACCAGGAGGACAAGTTAAATGAGCTGTAATCCAGAACTGAGATTATTTTCCTGTGCTTTTAAATGATGTTCAGCAATCAACCAGAACATATGTTGTCTTTGTCTGTATGTTTGTCAATGTGACATTATGCCACAAGTCAGTGTTGCGTCTTTACAAAAAGGACTGAAAAGCCCAGGGAGGCTGGCATCATTTTTAGACTTCAGTATAGAGTAAATGAGGGATTTATTTTTCATATGGGTCAGCTAAAACTGCAGAAAGTTAATAAAGCATTAACAGGCCAGCTGTAGTGAATTTTTTAACCCAGGCAAATCAGCACAAAGGATATGGTTTACCGTACTCTTTGCATGGCATATCTCTGATGGCTAAACACTAAGTAAGCACACAATTAGCCAATATTCTTTTAACAGATGCTGAACAGGTCACTCTGAACCTTTCTAAACATGTCTGAATGTTCACCACCTACCCCAAAATTACCTCACTCAACACATAGTAATATCACTTGTTTTAAGCTTACCTCATGCCTTGTCCTTTCAGTATAGTAAATAAAAAAACATGTCTTTGTCAGATAAAATAGTCCTGTCAGAGAAATACGATTTATACTTCAGAGGTTCAAGTAGAGCTTTTAATTTTTGGAGAAGGCAGAATAAGCCTCTCCAAAAAAGGTAGTTTGTCCAGCAGTCATTTACATTAAGCAAAACGAACAAAAGAGCCACTTGCTTGTTGACCAGTAACACCACAGAACAGGGGGTGGTAGAGATTTTGAGAGAATAGGGTCTGGCAGTCATTAAAAAAGGCAGTGTGCTTTTTTTCTTACAGCATGTCAGCAGAAATAATAAAATAAAAAAGTAAAGTTTTAAATGAGTCTGAGATTTTTATAATGCTGGGTAGTGACAACAACCTGCCATCGCAAAATGCACAGGTTTAAAAAATTTAAAGATATTACTGTGACAGATGATCATTTTGCAATCAATGTACATACACAACAGAACATTAAAATGTACAAAAAACTATGAACAACTCTGAGTTTCACTGTGGGCTTCATAGGTTTTCTGTAATTAATTAATTAATTAATTAATTAAATAAATAAATAAATAAATAAATAAATAAATAAATATTCCAAAAGCAAAGCACCTCATTTTTCATGTCCTTTTTTGGACAAGATTTGTTCCATTTCAAGCTGGAAGCAAATAATTTTCAACTTTTATCTTCTTAAATGTGCAGCTTTTCATCTTATCTTTTGTTGTTGTTGTTGTTGTTGTTGTTGTTATGGACAGACAATACAAATTGTTTCTTTTGGCTCTTGATAGTTGAGATGGACATCTTTTATAGTTTTCTGCATTATGAAGGCTAATGGGATATTTTATTATTGCCTAATAAGCCTGGATTAGAAACTGGTTAGCCATGAGGGCTGTGTAAAAGTTTCATTCTGATAATGCAGGCCCTCTCCCCTCCCCTGACCCAAAGAAATTTCTAGAGTTTCCTCTGCTGCAATGAATAACTGCATTTAGAAACTTGCATGTGCATGTGTGCACCGTTGCCTTAGCCCATTTGATTTGCTATTGCACTGTTTTGTTGACAAATACAACCCTCAATGTAATTGATGCACCATTCAAGCAGGATTGGGGCTGGCAATATGTGACTCAGATGGTCCACTTGGTTTCCCAACTCAGCCAAGTAATAATACAGAACATGTTTGTGCCAAGTAATAATACAGAACATGTTTGTGCAGTAATGGATGCTGCTGTGTAAATCTTTTTCTCCATTATACACAGCTTTACCTGACAAAGCTAAGAGGGGAAGATTAGACCAAGGGACCACCTGTACATGGGATATGTTGTCTTAGTATGGCCCAAATGTGGCAGTCTTTCATGCATTTATATCATCTGAGACGTGAGCCAGAAAAACATCAACCTCTCCCCTCTCCCCTTTTATCTGTCTCACAAATTGTATTATTTTAGTAATAATACCATGGATGTAAATTTATTTAAATCTGTTAATAGAATTGGTTATTATTTGAATATACCAAAAAAAAAAAATTCTATGCTCATTTTAGGTATTTAAAACCGCTTTTTCTACAATGCCTTATTTATGTTTTATCAATATAAAATATATAAAGGGTATATATATTTCCATACACATTTGTTTTTTATTTTGCTTTAAGGTAATCATTTTAGTGTTCAGGAAAAAAACTGCTAATTCACGGTCTTTCCAACTTAAAGCAAAAGATTGGCACCACTGTCTGTGTTAAGTATGTGTCAAGCCCAGGTTGGCATTTGGTTTAGTATGAACACTGAAAGCAAATAGAAGCGCAGTACGTAGCCTGGCTCAGTTTAAAAATAGGCATAACATCAAATCTGTAGCTGAGTAATTAACAGACATCCTTTTTAAACAGAAATGTAAAAATGCAAAGAGTACAGTGACTGTGTGCAGCTTCTTAGATTCCTTATTTCAAGTGCTTAACCTTCTAGTGCAGTAAAGTGTATGGAAAGGTTTTGATGCAACTAAACACAGCAGGATATTAGCTCCTTCAGTCAGAGTAGAATTTATCCGTAAAAAAACTTAACTAACACAGTGATTGGTTGATTTAAAACCTACACTCTTGAACTCTTGAAACTTTGGCTCAACAAAAAATGTATGTTAGAGATGAATTTTTAAGGGAATAAAGGATCAAAAGCTATATTGAGTATAGTTCATGTAGTGATAGAAACTGCTTACAATTACAATGAGTTGTAAACCTAAAAAAATAAAGTGCTAAGTAATAAACCTAGGACAGAGCCTTGCAGCACTATTTTGAAATCGTCTGAATGCCAATGGATGGCACAAATATGTTTACATTTGTGTCGTAGATACAAGCCCTCCAGAGCCAGTTGGAGTTCCAAGAGCAGTCCATGGTTGAGAAATCCCTTGTCAGCCGACAGGAAGCTAAGATCCGTGAACTGGAATCCAAATTGGAGTTTGAAAAGACCCAGGTCAAACGTCTGGAGGTAAGAAATAAAGATAGGTGGTGTGCTGGTGGTTCTGGTGATGGTAGACTTACAGCATGGTAGACATCAGAAGGGGTTGGTGGTGTTGGAAATGTGCTGCTGGGGTCAGAGATCAACTGTAGAAACAGAACAGAAAAAAGTCCTAATGAATTAAACATAAATGGCACCATGTGAACATGTTATCATGTTGCAGCTTCAAAACTTTTAGATTATTCACAATAAGCTATAACCATTCCTTCTTTACTTTTCATGTTGTTGTGTTACTATTACTTGGCAATACTGTTTTTATTTCTGTATTAAAATTACTTTTCAATTTTGTTTGAGACAAATAGCAGAAATGACAGATAGGGGTCTGGATAATCCCAGGAAGAAATGAAATCATTTTTGATCCAATAATAAAATGATCCTCAACTCAATTTAGCAGGCTAAGTTTTGTAATTACTAGCTGTGCAATGACCTCACTTCCAGGGAAATTCTCTCTTTTTTTCCAAGAGAGCTACATTTCTAGCTTGTGGTAAAACATGCATAGTTTGAAAAATATCCACTATACACATTTTAGACTCATTCTTCTTTTGGTTTTCTTTTATTTCCAACCCACAATAATAACTGCACTGAGTTAATATTTCAGGTAATGGGGGTAGTACAACTCATCAAACCTGGAGGTTGCAGAGCTCAATCGATACAGATGTGAGGAGGCACAGTACAACACCCACTCAGTGTATGAAATATGGACAAGGCCAGCAGCTAATGCTAGAGCTCACTGACTGATAAAGCATACTTCAGACTGAAATACCGACCTGCTGCAGATTGAAAAGACTTTTAAAAGAGGCACCTTGCAAGACATTGCCTTAGACTAACTCACAGATTGTGATGAGAGCCAACCGAACTTCTCTGCTACATTATTGATATAAACAAGCTCTTGTCTCTTTGGGTTCTGAAGTGTTATGCTCATATCCATACTTACTGAACCATTAAAACGTTAATTAATATTATTTCAAGACCTACTCCAATCTGTTTGTTATTTTTGATGTGCTGTGATTCTCATCTACTACACTGCTTTTAATTATCCAGCATAATATTCTTACATACATAAAATAGGCTTGATACAAACATTCATGGATGTGTCAAAAACCTAGTATCACCCGAAGACTTTAAATGTTTGTGCTGTTATTGGATGGATTCATGAGTCCAAAGGCAGAAGCCAAAACACAAAGTTGGCAAATATTTGTGTGTTATTACAACAATCTGAGTGGTTAATGGTACAAGGAGTTATAAGTTAAACATCTATTGTTACATGCATATGCAGTTTAGATTTTGAAAGTAATAACTTGTAATTTTTGTTCAGGTTGCTATCACATTTCAACACAGTGCTTGACTGTTGCAAGCTCTCACAGTAGTTGACCAAGTTCAAGTTACATAGTTGCAGATGGATATATTTGATTCACCAGAAACATAAGTGTGTTTAATTAAGAAGCGCTTTTAGTGCTTAAGCAAACAATGTCTCTTTCAGAACCTGTCACATATTGTCTTGTTGCTGATTAGCAAAAACTTCAAAATCAACTTTTTGTTTAACCCTGAGTGCTATTTGCTGGAGCCCTCTGGGTTGGACCACCAGCGCTAAGACTGGCCTCAAATAAATAAAAGAGGGCTAAATTTCTCTAATTCAGTACATATTTTCATATGCAGTCCAGCTGGCTCTATGTTGACTCCGTATATGTGTAATATATATAACATGTTGTATCGTCTCTGTATAACTGCACAGAGCCTTGTAGCTCGTCTAAAGGAAAATCTAGAGAAGCTCACAGAGGAAAGAGACCAGCGCAGCAGCAGTGAGAATCGAGAGAAGGAGCAGAACAAACGCATGCAGAGACAGCTCCGCGATGTCAAGGAGGAGATGGGAGAACTAGCCAAAAAGGAGGCTGAGGCTAGTCGCAAAAAACACGAGCTGGTAAGGATATGACAGACAGTCATAAGATAATTTACTAACACTACACAGAGAAAGCAGTACAGTCAGAAACTCTTGACATTTTAACAAAAATAAATCAGCAACATTATACTGGTTATCAGCCTGTGGTCCCAGTCAGCTGACCAATTTGTCATTGACAGGAAATGGATATTGAGAGCTTAGAGGCTGCCAATCAGAGCCTGCAGGCAGACCTTAAGCTAGCTTTCAAAAGAATCGGTGACCTCCAGGCAGCTATTGAGGACGAAATGGAGAGTGATGACAATGAAGACCTTATCAACAGGTACCTTAAAAATTTTTTGGTATTGGTACTATTCAATATATGAGTTTTTTTTTTTCCTCAGGCGAAAACCCCTTGGCTGCTTTCCAAAAGTTGGGCATATTTTGGCATTTCTGTTGTTCAGAATTTTAGAAATTTATTTCAGTTTCCCTTAAATCTGTGTACACTTTGTTCATTTTTCCATTGAGAAACCAAATCGTGAAAACAGAAAAACAACCTTGTTTTTCTATATCAGAGCCAGAATGGAAAATGGGGAAACAGAACAACAAGAATCAACCATTTTATTGCTTTGTGTCCATTTAAAAAACAAAACTGGAGGAAAGTAAATTTTTGATTAGTTTATCAAATTTTGGATTAGTTTATTTATTCTTTTGTTATTGTGACATTTGGATAAATTTGGGGAATAATCTGAGAAATGTGGTGGCACATTATTTATACATATACATTTGTGTTCAAAATAATAGCAGTCCAACATGACTAACCAGATTGATCACTGTTTTTGGTAGAAATTATATTATTACATGGCAAATAATTTACCAGTAGGTGTAGTAGAGTGAGAGAAACCAACAGACCCAACATTCATGATATTTATGCTCCTGAGTCTGTGTAATTGAATAATTAATTGAAAGGGGCGTGTTCAAAATAATAGCAGTGTGGAGTTCAATCAGTGAGGTCATTCATTATGTGAAGAAACAGGTGTCATTCAAGCGGCCCTTATTTAAGGATGATAAAACGTTGATTGGTCAGGGAAAAACATATAAAGAAGTGCAGAAAATGATAGGCTGCTCAGCTAAAATGATCTCCAATGCTTTAAAATGGAAAGCAAAACCAGAGAGATGTGGAAGAAAACGGAAGACTACTATTCAAATGGATTGAACAATAGCCAGAATGGCAAAGACTCAACCAATGGTCAGCTCCAGGGAGATCAAAGACGGTCTGACCTATGAGTACTGTGGCAATTAGAAGACACTTGTGTGAGGCTAATCTATCGGCAAGAAGCCCCTGCAAGGTCCCACTGTTAAAAGAAAGAGGTGCTGAAAATGATACAATTTGCCAAAGAACATATTACCTGGCCTAAAGAGAAATGGAGAAACATTTTGTGGACTGATGAAAGTAAGATTGTTCTTTTTGGGTCCAAGGGCCGCAGACAGTTTGTCAGACCACCCCCAAACGCTGAATTCAAGCCACAGTAAACTCAGAAGACCGTGAAGCATGGTGGTGCAAGCATCATGATATGGGGCTGTTTCTCTTACTATGGTGTCATGGGCCAATTTGCTTATATTAAAATACTTGGAAGAGGTCATGCTCCCTAATGCTTAAGAGGAAATGCCCTTGAAATGGGTGTTTCAACAAGACATTGACCGCAAACACACCAGTAAGCGAGCAGCATCTTGGTTCCAGACCAACAAGATTAAGGTTATGGAGTGGCCAGCCCAATCCCCGGACCTTAATCCAGTAGAAAACTTGTGGGGTGACATCAAAAATGCTGTTTCTGAGGCAAAACCAAGAAATGCAGAGGAATTGTAGAAGGTTGTCAAATCATCCTGGGCTGGAATACATGTTTACAGGTGCCAGAAGTTGGTCGACTCCATGCAGCACAGATGTGAAGCAGTTCTCAAAAACAGTGGTTATACAACTAAATATTAGTTAATTGATTCACATGAATGCTAAATATTAATGTTTTTTTTTTAGTTTATTGAGTAAATATTTGAGTTTGTAATGAAAAAGCAGACACTGCTATTTTTTGAACAGCTCAATATCATTTTTTCCTTCATTTTCTGTAAAGTAATTAAAATACTGATACATTTTTCTTCGTTTTGTTGTAAAACATAATGTGCAGTGTTCCCAATGATTGGAAATAAAAAATATTATAAGGATTTTGAGCTTTACTCACATTTTAAAAACGCTGCTATTATTTTGAACACAGCTGTAAATTTATTTTATGTATTTTTTATTTTATTTTATTGTATTTTATTTATTTATTTTACAAAGGTATACTTTAAGAGTGACCGTCTGAACTAGAGTATGGTCCTGGCCCCATATTTCAGTCTGATCCGGATCAAGACCAAGAGACTAGTAACCAAGACTGGCCAGTTTCTGACAGTCACTCTGGTTTTTATGTTCCAAACCGAGACCAAAGAGAACCTGGAAATGATTTCAAAATATTTGGTTGAACCCGGTCCAATCTGATGGATACCATCCAGCACAGGCCGGATATCCACCCTCTAGTCTGAACCACTCGTAAACTGTACCTGAGCAATTGAGCCCCTTGTTAATTCTGTCACAGTTTTAACTTTATTAGGGCAACATTATTCTTTTCAGATGGACAGTTGTGATACAAAGCACATGTAGCTTACTTGCATAAATTACATAATTAGTTTAAATGAACTTTATGTAGTATAAAGTGCCATGCACGTATACGTGCGACCTTATCTTAGTGCATTATAAGGGTATTTGTTACTATACCTTGTCAGGACTGTCCATTCAAACCACTCTCACTTTAAATCCATAGCCTGCCATAAATGGTGCTTGGGTGAACTATTAATGTGTCATCTCCTTTTTACACTTTACAAAAAGTTGGTTACTTTGTCCTAAAAGTGATGCCACAGTCAGCCAGTGTTATTTTTCTGTTTTGAGGCATCATTTACATTTTGTATATTATTTTTGACTTGACCCTAACATTATTTTTTTTTATCTTTTTTTATTGTCTTGTGTTGTTTTCTTGTCTGTCCCTCTGTCCATCATCATCATGACTAGTTTGCAAGACATGGTGACAAAGTATCAAAAAAGAAAGATCAGAACGTGAGACTCTTTGACTACTGTTTTTTTTTACCTCCACTGGAAATGATGCAGCATTCTAAAGTCTTTGAAAATTCAGTTTAGATCTGGATAGTGGTTAGAGAAAACCACTGTTTTTTCTCTGGGTTTAGTATTGATCCGGCTAGTCCATCACCTCTGGCTGTCATGTTGCAAAAAAGAAATGATATTTTAAGGAAAAGTTCCCCCTGCCTGAAAAAAATGGAAGGATATTTGGAATGCACCTAGCTTACTGGGCATTTTGTTGTTTCATAATTTTGTTTGATTTTTGTGATAATATCAGCTTTTGATGTCAGGCCCTCTTTATCAAGGGTTGGCTTGGTTCCAGATACACACATTCAACAGTTCAAACAGGTATAAATACCTCATCGAAGAAGCACAGATGCGGTTCATCCACAGGGGGACTTTCCTTAAATATATAAAGGCTCAGGGATAATGCATCATCAACAGTGCTCAGAAATTTCCTTACAACCTCAGTTTACTCCACTTATAAGTGCATGTCTTGTCATCTTGAAATGCATGAATACCACTGACAGTATGTTACTTGAGCCCCTGCGTGAAACAAGCCTCCTTCCTCAGATTCCCTGTATGTTTTACAACTTTACAAACCTTTGAAAGTAACAAATGTTTTGATCTTCCTGGTCATCCTCCTCAAGGCCATATCTTATTCTCAGTTCTCCTTTACACTGCTGAGGCATATATCCAGCTTTTTGCCATCTTGCCTTGGTCTCAGGGTGTCATGTTGGACACTGCTGTGTTGTGTCTGAACAGCAACAAGTCAGTCTTTTGCCTCCCCAGGCTCTCTAAATATTTCATCATCCCACTCTAGGACTAGATATGTCTATGGCTCGGTGGTGACTGCCCTACTGACAGGTGAATAAAAGGGTGTTTTCCTCATCAGTCTTTGACCTGAACTTGCTTTATAATGCAGAACCCTCAAATGTCTTACAAAAAGCTGTCTTGTTCGCTAGACAAGTAGTACAAAGGTAGCGCTAACCTCTGGCTCTTAGCCATCCCACGCTATTGTCAGTATTTTTGTGGTTTTCAGATTTAGTTTTCTGTAAAAAGGATTACTAATGAGAACTGGAATTACAGTTCAGTTCAGTACAGGCTTTGTCAAAAAAGATGGGAGTCTTCAGTGAGTTGTTAGCAATGCCAAATTTGAATTTTTAAAAAGAGAAATATTAATTGATTTGATATTGACATAGATACTAATTCATTTGCCTAAAAAGATTACTGTGTCAAATTTTGTTAATTTTGGAAACCAATGGGAACCAACATGGCATGTCATGACATGACATGACATGACATGACATGACATGACGTGAAAACAGACTAATCCATCAACATTTATATAAAATCATCTAAACCTATCAATAAAGCAGCACAAACAGCAAAGCCTTGGAGAGTGAAAGAGCATTTCTAAAATATCTCTTAAGACCTTCTTTTCAACTCTGAGGTATTGGGAAATATTGATATAAATTTTGAAAATCGATTAGCTCCGGCTCCAACTACTAAAGGGATGCTTTTTGTAAATTCATTTAGTTTTTAGTGTAGCGTGAGTATTTGCATTTCATATTGCACTAAACTCAGTGCTCATTGTTTTGGAGCACAGCTAAAAGAGTTTCATGTGACACTGTGGCTCTGTGAATGAATGGAGTTTCTTAGAGCATGTCTCCTTATGGTCTTGGAGAGGATGCATATGCATGTCTGTGCTTCAAAGCCACCAGGGTCTTCCTTAGGTCCTCAATTTCATATATCCGTGGTATAGACAGTGACATCTGAAAAACCCAGGGACACAGAGGAGTAAAATTACGCAGAGCAGAGCAGGAGGATCTATAGTAGCTAATGATGAATGTAACAGTGTGTAACAGAGATGTACAACCAGTGGCGGCAGAATGTCACAGACAATTAATGTCTCCTCGGAACCATGTTTGTTTGCTTCCCTCAGGCTTTCAGCAGGGCTTAACTAATGGTAGGGTGGTCAAGAACATAAATAGTGGTTGACACCATGTGTAAAAAGCTCAATTACACAGTACCCATTGTGGTATTAGCTAAAGACCTGAGAGGTCTGTCTATGGGCTCTGGGTGCATCATGAAATTGTACCCAGATAAAAACAGATCTTTAAAAACTATGAAGTTTTACAGCCATAGGTTCAGAGTGATAAGTAGGAGGTTCATTTTATTATTTGGTATCATCAGAACCAAGAGAAACCTGACACAAGTTATACACTGAAACACTTTCAACTTTTATAAAAATAATGTAAGTATTTATTTGTATTACAAGTATTACATTTGAAAATACAGTGTAATTATTCCTATCAACATCAGAATCATCAGTCCACGACGTAATCCAGGCAGCAATATTTAGCATAGACCATTTCAAAGAGAAAAGTAGCTTGTTCCACAAGAGTTGCCATTCTTACTACTTCTGTAAGTAGAAAACATAGCAGCATCACCAAGGTTGCAAGGTAAAGAGTAGAAAAACCCTTAACTGCTCTAAATTCCTTCATTTTGGTCGTATCTGTGAATGTTCTCATTCATCCAGGTCATAGTTATTCTGGGCAAATAAGTCGAAGGCAACTGGACTCAGTAATATGTCTGTGAAGACGTTTTGCCTCTTATCCAAGGGGCTTCATCAGTTCATGCTCATCAGACTAGGCCAGGCCTGTCTGTCTTAGATCGTACCATTTTCTCAAGCAAGAGCATTTTAAAAGGACTGTTGCAAGGCAAGAAAGAGATTAAAATACTGTTTTAAGAGGGCTCTACCGAAAAGAAGACTCACCAAAAATTAACCGGTGCACAAATTCTGGCAAAGTCTTTACTCCAAAAATAGCCTGTAAGGAAAACATGCTTTGATTTTACATTCTGCTATCTTTCTTTACAGAATCCCCTACCCTCATTTAATGACCACAGTGCCAAAGACAAAGACATTTGGCTGCTCTGTCATCATAACTGTTAGCAGAAGCAAATCCCCAGATTGTCTAATCATCGAGGCATGTTCTGCAAAGCAAATTACAGCTTTAGAGTTCATAACCCCCGTCCTTTCTTCCATCCCTTCCTTCTCATCTTTGGCATGAATCCAGTCACAGCATTGCCATCCAAGGTTATTATATTCCATAAAAGTTAGTAGGCTTTGCAATTCCATCTCACTGGGCAAGCCTCTATTTGAAATCTCCCCTTTTAAATCCAGGGAGCTTTTGTCTCTGACTGCTAATGATTTTAATTATAGGTGGTACAAGGCCTTTTGGAGCTTTGTGTTCTGAAGAAGAGAATATTTTTCTCTTAACTCCTCAGCAAGATGGGGGACTCTCTGAAACAGATGCAGAGATGTTGAGCCACCTCTCTGATGTCTCTATAGGACTATTAGGCTGTTACAGCTTATTTCACAGCACCACACAAGCACTGGGCTTTGATGGCACTTAATGAGTATTGCGCTCTGTTCATCTGTGTCAAATT
The DNA here is from genome assembly GCA_029814665.1 of Acanthurus lineatus. Classification (NCBI taxonomy): domain Eukaryota; kingdom Metazoa; phylum Chordata; class Actinopteri; order Acanthuriformes; family Acanthuridae; genus Acanthurus; species Acanthurus lineatus. The sequence continues at coordinate 778,106 of JAPZDV010000024.1, forward strand.
TTATGACAAGCCCCCTATTTTACTCCATGGCTTGCAGTGCTTTGTGAATGCATAATACTAATTTAAGGGAAAAATGGTGTAATGCCCAGCTGTGTACCAGATCATTCTGTCAAGAACTAAAATTATTTGTATGCATTTGACTGCATGTTTGTGCAGGATACGCCATGAATATAATTACTAGATGATTCTCCCACTCTGCTAAGCAGTTCGAAGAAAATTCAAGTTGCTGATTTTTTTCTACATAAGTGGTGTTTTAATAGATTTTGCAATCTTGCACAATCATGGGTTGATCTCAAAGCAAATAAAAGTGGAAACTTTCCACTTACTTTTACCTACTGATGGTGTTTTCAGTCTGATCTTCATGTGTAATATGCACGCATATCCCTATTTGGTTATTTAGACTAAAAAACTTGAATCATGAAAACTGTGAAATAAACCAACAAATAGTCAAACAATTTGCAAGAGTTGCTCTTTAATTTAAGTCCTTTTGGCCTCTGGCACATAGAGACATGCCTAGTTGAAGGAACAAAGCTTTTGCATGTCAAAAACTATTCAACCAGCCACACATAAAAAAAAACAACAAAAAAATAACATTGCACTAATCTCAGAGCAAGCCAGGTTCACTTCCTCTGAGGTACTGAGTTGCACTGACAGTAAAATAACTTATGAACTGAGATAATAGTGCCCCAATAAAACATAAAATATCACTACCATGGCCCCAGTTTACTTTTCAGTTTTTTATGCTTATTTGCAAAAAAGGGCCACAATGAGAACACCACAGGAGCAGTATTCACAAACATAGCCTGCACCATTACATCAAATCTAATTCTAAAACCACACATTTTGAAGCAAATTCCTGAATAGTTTTTGAAATAAGGGCTGACAGCTTCATGATTGTGTAAGCCCTAATTATAATTATAATTATGACTTGTGAACCAAAATTTATTCTAAGTAAGCTTTAGGAGACCCATGACAAAACAACACTAGAACTGTTCAGACTAACTTAATACGTCTCTCTGACAACCTAGAAAACAAATACCTTTACAACTATCAAAGCTTTTGATGTCAAGGTTCGCTTTGATCAACAATGGCTATTGTTTTTTTCCCATTGTGGTAACAGACGTTTATACCATTGCTACACACCAGCAGAGGCTGATAGTTTACCTTGCGTAAAAGGAGGAGGTTGTGTTGTGATAAAGCCTTTTTTCTTAATGCATTAGCATAAATAATGAAATGAAAAACTGAGGTTGGATTGTTTGAGTTTTTTTTTTAAATGCCATTGTCTCTGTTTCAAAATGAACAGTGTCTTTAGTGACTCTGAAAAAGCTGCATATTGAGTAAATACTGATACTGATACTAATAGATTGCATTTGAGATTGTGCAGGATCCAGGCATTTTAAAGCGGTTTGTTTGATGCCTCAGTGCCAGCTAACAGTAAGACCATCATAGCACTCATCTAACGGTAACAACGGTGAGAAGTTGCTGTGTGATGTTTACATCTATGCAACCTCTCGCAGGCATGTTTGTGTGTTCACACGTGCCCTTTGAGCTGACTGCATGTGCTCTCTTTCATCCAGAATTATGCCACAAACCTGCTATGCCTTTATGCGTACACTTACGCTAAGCCTGTTCTTCATTCTCTGGTTCCACAGCTACAGGGAATTACAGAGGAGCATTTTTACCAGTTTTGACTCTCCGTTCACACCAGCATTTCTTTAACCATATTCTCTCCTCTCTGAATTGCTGTATCTGGCTGTCTTCTCTGTTTTCTCTTTTACCATCTAATTTCTTTAATGCTCCCTCTGACTTTTCTTTCTGTCTGTGACTCCTCACCAGTCAGGGGGATTCAGACACAGACTCTGAGTTTGAGGATCGTGTGGATGGTGTTAAGTCTTGGTTGTCCAAAAGCAAAGGTTCCGCCAAGAACCTTTCAGATGACGGCAGCCTCAAGAGCTCCAGGTCAGTACAAAGGCAGTTGTACAGCAGCAGTTAGCAGTCTACCCAGACATTTGACTGATTTTGGCCTTGGGATGAATATGCTTTACATCATGTCCTAGGGCAAGGAAAACAGAGCAGAATACTTACTGCTATGACTTAAATTAATTTTCCAGCGGCTTTGTCTTTATTCCCATCAGCTTGGTGAACAGGGGACTTTTTTTTTTGTTTTTGTTTTTTTTCCACAAAAAACCACCTCAGTGGTAGATTTATCGACATTCCCAGTGGCCAGCTGGCATAGTCTACCTGAGCTGTTCGCTGAGATAAATGAAAGTGTCTGCAAGCTGACAGCTTCGATTGCCCCAGATTTGTCTTCTTACAAAAGATTTAACTCAACTCCTTAAGCCCAACTTTAAAAACTTTTGGAGTTTTACATAGGCTGGTACATTGCTGGCAACATTTTCACTTGCAGTAGTAATTTTCAAGTTCAAATGACTTTAATTACTATTTGCACATGTGTATGATTACAAGTACACTAAACTTCTTGGCCAGTTCAGGAGTAAAAAAAGAGAGGAATATCATTTAAAGGTTTATAAAGTTTAACATTTTACTTTTTTGCTTTTATATGGGAAACATTTTTAACCAGAGTTTACTCATGATATATTACTAAAACTTCTTTTTGGGCTCACAGGGACTCAGTGTTTATGTGCCATGACTGGACTTAAAAAAACATTTAATGAAATCTGAATCCAGTCATAAAAGTCAACATCTTTATCAATTCCATCGACACATTGGTTTCAGTCACTTAAATCAACAGCAGTCAAAATTAAATTAAATTTAAAGCTAAAACTCAGACATTATCTTCCAAATTTTAATTTTATTTTGAGGAGCAATTTTCTTTTCAGATGTATTGCATAAGTATGTGCTTTTTAGCTGTATAGCTGTGTGAATGTGTTGTTGAAACATTTTTGTCTGACCACAAAGCTGTGTAGGTTGAAGCATTTAAACAGCTTATAACTGGTTTGTAGAATATTGAAGTTTAGATTTCCTATTGTTACTGTGACCTTCCTTTGTCCTTGGTGGGTTATAAAATAATGATGTTGCTTTCATGACATTTAAATGCAGGAGAAACCCCTGTTAGTCTCCAATCAGTTGTCTCCATTGTCTCTCCCCTTTATTTGTCTTTTTCCACTGCTTAACTCTCATTTTGCTTAATTGAGTTCATCACCTTTTTGTTTTTATGATTTTTCAAGTTTGATTTTTTTCTTTCTCTCTTTTCTGCATTCACCTTTATTTGACCCAAAAACTCATCTTTGTCATTTTTTCTCCCACTGTCTTCATTCCTTTGTATGTTCCACTTTTATATCTTTCTAGGTTCGCTTTAAATGTAGAAGCAAAGGAAGGGAAAGAGTGGAAAGAGGGTAAGGAATGGAAAGAAGAAAATAAAGAGGGCAAAGAGGTAGAATCTAGCAGACCGATGTCAGTGATGAGCTCCCTCAGCTACAGAAAACGATCCAACCATGACTCCATTAGTGGGAAAGGGGATGGCCTTTTCAGCACTCTTAAGAAGAACGCCGAGTCAGAGGATGCTCTATCCTTCCATAAGGCTAAATCCAAAACATCTGAGTTTATTAATAATGCCTACTCAGTAAGCTCCAGAAGAAAGTCCCAGACAGGGAATGACATGGACGACAGAGAATCGGTCATCAGCCAGGCCTGTTTGGAGGCCAATGGCTGGGCAAGGAAAGGCATGGACAGCCGCTTGGGTGACTTTGACAAAGAGTCAACCATTTCATTCACTGCACCAAGTCAGGCCTCTACACGTCTTGGGTTAAGCCCAGAGAATAATGCCAAGTCCAGTATCAGCTTAGGTGTGTCAAGCCCACTTGAAAGCCGAAAATGCAGCTCACGCATAGATGAGGGCCGAATTGGGCAGTCACTTTATGGCAGCAGTCCCAGTAGCCCTTGCTTTAGCAGACGGTCTGGGGTTCGCAGTCCTGGTAGTACTAGCAGAGCTGATTCCCATTTGTCACTAACACGCAGTTGCTGCTTGAGCGAGTTTGACGTCGATATTGATGACAGCCGAAGCGTGGCCTTCACTGAGAGGTCAGCATACAGTCCTCGCTCGTCCACTGGCCGCAGTATTTCTATGCCACCACAAGCTAGGTCTTCAACTACTGAAAATTATATATTTGATAACTCGGATATCAAATTAGTTAGCCACCGCAACTACCTCGACCCTGACCTAGAGAAAGCCATCAATGAGGTGCTGAGTTTCAAGCCTATCAAATTCAAGCGCAGGAGCTTGGAAGAGTCTGAAGGTGATGAAAAAATAACAAAAAATGATGAAGACAGTATTTTCCCTTCTAGCAGTCTTAGACACTCTGCATCCGCTATTGACTGCATGAGACCGCCCCGCAGTGCCAGCAGCTGCAGCAGTCGCCACCGCAGCAAGAGCAAAGGTAAAAACAAGAAGAAAAGACATCGCAGCTCAGAGTCAGACAGCTCAGGAGGTGGCCATCGCCACAGGAGCACTTCCAAGAGCAGGTCCAAGAAGTCCAAGAAAAAGTCCAAGAAGAGGGATGAGTCTTCCTCGTCTTCCTCATCTTCTTCTTCTTCAGATTCTAAGTCAGATTCAGGATCAGAGTCAAGCTCAAGTGGCTCCACCATTTCATACAGAAGCTCGAGCAGTGTGAAAAAGGCCCCAGTTCGAAAGGTTTCCAGCCCAGAAGCAGAAGTAGAAGCAAGTTTAAAGAGGGAGAGCCAGCCCCTTAACAAAAGGGATAGTAAGAAAAGGAAGAAAAAGGTGGACAGCCTGATGATGAAGTACCTATACCGTCCAGACAGTGACTAAGGAAAAGTTAGTAGGTGGTTGCCTGAAATGGACTCACCTAAGAGTGTGTTTTAAGCATGATTTGGTCTAACTTATCATAACAACTTTTTACTGTTATTGTTTGGTGCATGAAATACTTTGTCCAGACTAATGGAATAAGACTTCCAAAGTTTCAAATTCCAGTTTGCAGGTTGTAATTTTGGGAATCAATCACCATGTGCAAACTAACAATTTGTAATGTTTATTCACTGTCTTAATTTAAAGCCAAATTGTACTGACTACAATCTCTGTGGTGTTCTTGTTACATGTGTAACACTGTAAAAAAGGATTTTTTTGGGAGCAGAGAAGTCTTGTTGTGTTGTGAATATTATCACAGCAGGAAGTGTGGTACCTGAAATTGTGTACCTAACATGGATGATAACTCTGCCCTTAATTACTTGAAAGATGTCATATTGATTTATAGCCCCAGAAAGGTAAAAAAAAAAAAAAAGAAAGAAAAAAGGTGGCAGTCAATTAAGAGAGGGCATAATGAATTTTTTCTTCCCTCTCATAATTGTAGGCATTATTAGACCCCAAGCATTGATATACACCAACTAGCAAATTCATTTGAGATGCACAGTTAAGAACAATTAACTCCTAGTTTGCAAAATTTAAGCCGTCTGAATTTGAATTAATGTGAGAAAGCTAGGGTGAAGGCTATGCAGACTGGAAATACGAATTGATTTCCCTTGCGTCAGAGTTCTTTAGTAACTTTCGAGATGATGTTTAAAAAAACTTATGTGAACCATGTTTAGACACGAGTAATCAGTTTTATTGTATGTAGGGCTCTTAATTTAATCTTTGTGCTCATTCACTGGAAAACTGCAACATTTTGAGTGGATGGAATCCTATTCATTGCCATGTTCTGTGTATATTACTTGAAAGACAGATTTTATACTTAAGTACTATATTAACAGTTTTGCGTGCTTGCTTTGCAACACATTGCATGAGATTTTGTGTTCACTGGAAATGAGAGGAAATGTTAAACTCTTGAATGGCCCTTTCACAATTACAATTAGTTACTGCTGCAAAGCCTTAAAAAATTTTAAAAATTAAACTCAAGGATGGGCATCAATCTTTTTAGAAAACTTCAGGTGCAAAATAACAAAGGAAACCCTCAATTATTCAGATTCAGATTGAGATGTTTTTCTAAATTTAACTCTAAAAAATGGAAGAAAATGTTGGATTTCTTTTCCACTCACTATATCATCTCTTTCTTTGTAAGACTAACTTGTTTCATTTGTTGTATAAGTTTTTAAGAAGATTACCTCTCAACCAGTGAGCTAGTAATTTGGACACTTTTCTTGTGACAAATTTTATGAAACTAATTTCTCTTTGCTGGTTCATTTTAAAAGCAACATAAGTGTCAACAGATTGATAATGAAAAATTCTACCCTTGCTTGTGTTTTTCAAATGCTTTGAGCTGTCTTAGGCACTATGCTGTTCTCATCCCAATTATATGTTAATAACACAAGTCTCTACCTGTTTTTTCCTGCCCCAGCCCCACTGGCCAAAGACACTCCTGCTTTGATAGATCTGATGACGAGGAGGATGAAGAAAAAGATGAGGATGGTGCGATAGGGGGGTCCTACTCCTCCTATGAGACCACAACATAGTCCTCACTGTCAGCATTCACTCTGTTAGATGTGCCCTCATTCGACTGTGACAATTTGTCTTGCATGAAAAGTTGACCCTTAATTTAAGAGGACCAGAAAATAACACTTAAAACACTAATGACCATACGGGAAAACACAGAAATTTAAATACTGAAAGTGTCACTAAGTTGTTCCTATGGCAGATCCTCTCTGTCTTTTTTGCCTTTTTGTCCTGGCACACATCAGTCTAACCTCAATGCACACACAGCAGCTCTGTTATTAACAGCTTCACTCTGCTGCTAGTATGTGTGCAATCGTTGCTTGGCTTGAGCAGCCATTCTGTTTAATACCCATCATGACTGTTGTAACTGAACCAAAGAACTTGGGGTTGCAATGATAATATATATTCTTTTTCTGTCTCTTTAACACTTTTCATCTGTTCTTTAGATATAGGACACTACGATAATATGTATTGCCATTGTACAGTGTATTGCCAAAAAGCCTTTGTTCAAGTATGTGTGCACACTCATTTACTTACTACCGATTGATGCTGAGTTCCTGAAAAAAGTCTCAGCTCTTTTTTTTCCTCCTCTCTCCTTTTTGTGATAAGCGCCATTTGATTTAAGTGGACTTAACAACAGCTGGCTTCTCTGCAGCTGTTGCAGAGCAGTTGTCACAATTCATGAACTGCTGCACTGCACAGTGAAGGCGCTCTCATCCTCACCTGTTTGTCTTTGTTTGCCTGAAAAGTTTTTCTGCAATGTACTGGCAAGTTATCTTTCTTACAGAGGAGGAGGATTGCATCATTAAGTTCTCCACCATATCATTGAAGCATTTGAATCTTTAGTCAATGATATAAAGTGAAAAACCTTGTCTTGAATTTTTTTTGATTGATTTCAGAATTTTTTAGTGATGAAGACACTTTGGCTTTGTCTTTGTGCTACTAGTTCACATACCGTCCGTGTTTTAAGCTTATTGTACTTTTCTTTCACAAGGGGAATGTACTTGACAATGGACAAGAGTCCCTTGGTTTCTCACATTTACCACTAAGCAGATTGTACCCTCAACCAACATTTTAAAGTAAAATCTGGTGTTATTCTATATTTTTACTGTCATCAATTAACTTGGAAAGACTGTCATCAATTAACTTGGAAAGCCCAGAGATTTTTCTTGAAACTTTGTGCTCTTTGTGCCTATTAAACAAGTTCATTGAGCTTTCAGTCACATCTCTGTCTCAAAGCTGGCTCAGGTGGCTCACAAAATTTAGCCTTTAAACCTTTCACTTCTCTCTGAACATGCGAATCTGAAAACATAGCTTAAAATATATAGTTAAAAAAAAATAGTATTTTTCCAAATTTCAAGCCACTTTAGCTTGTGATGCTAATTATGCTAATGCTAGTCAGTATTAACAGCTTAGCTAACTTGTTCACATCAACTCTTGTTTAGTTACTATACAAAAATACTCTCACTGTTGTGGATCTGTTGATTCTCCAGTAGAGCAGTGTTAAATAAAAGTGGGTGGTAAAAAAAGCACCATCACGGTTGAAAAGTTCTTTTTCAAACCAATTTTAACCAACACATGACTCTGAACACAACACACCTAGTCTGCCTAAGAGTGTTCTACAATTAATGCTGTTCTGTTCATCCATGGTGCCTCTGCTGCCTCACTTAAGTAATAGGCTGACATAACTACGAGAGTTTTCTGACCCTATAAAATCTTAAAAAAGCCTTATCTATCCATCATTTCCATCCAAGGAGTTGATTCCAAAGGCTGCACATTACATCTCAGATCATCTCATGTGTCATGGTTTTTCATTAAGCATGGCTAGGGAGTTTTCTTTTTTTAAACTAGTCAAAAGACTATTAGCTTATGGATGAGCCAACAGGGCATGCAGCAGACAATACAATGGCAGGTCCTGTTGTGCTTATACATTGAGAATTTATCATTTAAATACATCACACAAACTGATTATTACAGTTTTTTTTGCCAAAGTAAAATGCAAGTCCTTACAATAGATCCACTAATTGAAGTAATTCCATGGAAATAAAATAATTTACCTTGGATTCATGTATTAATAGATTTTAATGAAAAAAAAGAAAGTTTCCAAGTATCACCAGACTTTTACTTTTAAGACTAATTGGGTACTTAACTGTAACTGGACACACTAGTTTGTATAACAATACTGTGAAATCATTGAAACAGCAGGAAAAAAGGAATCTACATTGTAATTGTTGCTTAAATGTTGTATCACATCCTTTGGTCATCCGTCTGGTATTTACTATGTGGCATTAAACTATTTTTAAAAGCCATTAAAGGTCCAGAAGAGCTTGACAGGAGATCTGGGGCTTAAAAAAAACCATGTGGATGTCTTTCATTGCGGGAGAAGATGGATGTGATTCTATTATTCATGCTTTTTGTAGATTGTTGTCTTCATTTTATTCTCTACGCAGTCAACACAAGTGTGATAATGTGTTTTGAACTTATTAACCCTGATAAGTCTCTGGCTTTATTTGAAAAAAAAAAGAAACAAAGGGTCATAATATTGTTGACTGCACACAGTATTTATATATATAAATATCTGTATGATTCATGCTAGCTTTGAAAATAGTTAATGTTTATTTTCACTATTGAACAAATTGACCACTTGTTATTAAATTTTGCATTAAAGTTTAATATATTGTAAATAAACAACAGTTGATTGTTTAGAAAGCTGTTAAGGTCTGATTTGTCTGAGTTGAAGTGTTCTGCCTCTCTGTCCTCAATTCATATACTTTTATTTACACTTAAATATTGACATTTGCTTTGCCTTTGTTCTAAGATCTCGGAGGGCATGCAGATAGAATAGAAACAAAAAATTGTCGTTTTTTTAATGCATGTTTTGATCTTCTTTGAGACCTTGTAAATGTCCTTGAGATAAACCCACTGATTTAGATATTATTTGTTACATGAGTGAATTTAAGTATTTTCTACTCCAAAATGTAACTGTAAGAATCAGTGAACAATTTCTGTTGGAGTAACCCAGTTTACATGACTGTAACATGATCGACTATTGCAAGACAACAACAAAAGTTTCTAGCCAAACCGTATCTGGAATGTTGGAAGGCACAGTTGAAATCGTCAGACTATTAAAACTTCTCCCTCATCATTACATGTGTGAGACCCTAAATAATGCTTCATTCCCACCAATCCTCTCTGTACCCTTAGCCAACATCTGGCAAAAATACCAGTAAGAAAAGTACTGCCTGCACACTTACACCACAGGTTTTTACTTAACTATTATGATCAACAACATTTCAATAAGACCAGAATCTTCATAATTGACAGTCTTTCCTGATGAAGCTCTTGGTCAGACTGAAATGTTGTTAAACATGACAAATTTAGTGCTATGGAGTAAGTGTAGGTGGCTATTTGCTTTTATTAATGCTGTCATCCGATTAGCCTTTCACCTTTGTCATGTGCATATAACCAGTCACCATAAATTGCCTGACAAAAGTAGCCATAGGCAGTGCATGACAATTAATATGATGTGGCAGAAACATGATTCATAATGCTAATAATAAAGAGAAAGCTATTTTTTTTAAAATATAATCATTTGAATAGATAATAATAAAAAGGAAACTGTGATTACATGGCTTTGCATGTACTTGTATAGTACTAGAAAAAGCCATTGATTTTCATGTTGACCTGTCTAAATTTTTAATAAACCAATGTTTTTGTAAAAGAGTTAAATTGTAAAATACTTTCCCAAGAGAGAGACAAAAACTAATATATTATCTGCACTCAGTGGGATAGAAAAATAATTTACTCAATTACTGAAGGAAACCCTAAGGATCAATTAACACTGAATAAATTTCAAAAGCCTGAAGAGTTTATGCCTCCAAAAGAGAGAATCTTAGTTGCGTAATAGAAGGCCTGTCATGTATTTTTGTGTCAGACATGCAGTGTCAAGTGGTGTTTTGATAGTGCAATATCTGCTCAGTGTGTGTGTATGTATGTGTCAGTACAGACTTCAGTTAAGTGCTCAAAGTGTTCTTGAAGGACATCAGAGTGAGACTTAGATGTAATCTATTTTTGTTGATCAATATTCAATCTAATATTATGATATTTAAGGAATCAGCTCTGCATTATGTCCTTCACTCAACTTCTGACATCAGAGAGTAGAGCAAGTGCTTCATGTTATTTAATCAGATAAAATGTCATTTAGGCATCAAAATGGCATATTTTCACTCTATGTTTGAAAATCTTGAACCATAAGAAAAGATTTTTAACAGGCATATGCAGTATATGTCAACACCAACACATTTTAACTGCATAAAAGCTGCAAAAGGATATAAAGCTGTAAGGCTGTCTTGATTCAGTTTATAAGTTCAGCTGCGTACAAACATGGTCTGCACTATTTATAAAACAAAATTATTTTCGTCATTTTAACTTTGCACACACTGGGCTAAATTTGAGCAGCTTACTGAGTACACTATCTCACAATTACCAGTAACTGCAACTGTTGTTGGCCTTGTAACTGTAACTGAACATAGTAACTTATGCAAGGAAGAGATAATTAATGCACAAAATTCATAGTTAAAATGAAAAAAATGTTATGGGAAATATGATAATGTAGATGCACTGATATCTGGCTAATGAGTTCAACAAGAAAGGTTAAATTCTCACATATTTTAATTCATACATACTTTTTGACACTTGGAATAGCAGAAATTTGTTCTCCAGCTTTTCATATTTGGGAAAATGTGTAAGGTTTGAAGGTCAGTCTCATGGAGTTTGCTCTTCACGGGTCAAATAATGTTTTGCTCTTCATCTGCAGCACCCTGCCTGCAGTGTAGTTCCACTGACAAGCAAAAGTCAGCAGGAAACAACCTGAGGCGAGGTCAGATCATCTGTGGAGCTGGTAAGTGATAGTGAGTTTCCCTCACTGTGGCTTTGCTATAGGTGAACATCCCCAAACAGCAGGCGTGCAGCTGCTCAGCTTTACCTCTCATACAGCGTATGGCAGTTCAGAGGCTCTAAATGTCAAAAGTGGCTGTGCTGCCTTTGCACATCCAGGATGGAGAAATGGAAATTTCAGACAATTCCCTGGTGTTAATTCCTTACTTCTCAGTTCTCTCTAGGAATAAAAAAAATATACCAGCCACAGCCTTGCTCTGTTTGAAATTATTTAAAAATGATGGTACAAGGATACAAAGATACAAGGAAGTTTATTGGTCATTATACAACCTGCGGGAAGAAGCTGCTCTGTAGTCTGGTGATATGGCAGCGGATACTTCTGTATCTTTTGCCTGTCGGCAATAGGGTGAACAGGCTGTGGCTGGGGTGGGTGTTGTCTTACTTTGGTGTTGGTGTACTTTGGTGTACTTTGGGTGTTGGTTACTTTTTTTCCGAATCTGTTCTATTCATTCTCTCTTCCTCTGTCCTCTTTTCTAAAAATCCTTCCCCCAATGGCAAAAAATTACTAAATGTAATCTTTATGTCATCTTTATAATAAATTACTTGTGGCCATTCAGTAATCATGAATGATGGTATTTGGTCTTTGAGCAAAAGCTCACCTCTACTGGCAGGGAGGGACAAGGGCAGACAGACTGAGATGATGGAAGGAGGAAGCAAAGCGAACCTTTTCCCTAAGAGAGACAGTGACACTGAAGATGCTAAAAACATGTAATGCCTTCAATGTTTTCTCTTGGCTCACTCGCAACCGAGCTCATTACCCTTCCAAATGTGGCTGCTGGTTCCTTCCTTCCCTGCAGGCTCCTTGGCTGACAGTCTTTCTTGTTTTTTGGCTGACTCGTAGTCATTGCCTCTGACCTTGTGTCAAGCAAACAGCTGACAGCCGCTCTGAACTGTCATCTGCTATGGAGGGAGAGGTACGTGAAAGAACTTATTTTTCAATAAAACTAATTCAAAATAACTCTGCAAATGGCAGCATATAGAACTAAGGTTACATTATGGAAAACTTCAGTATGTTCCTAAGCTCCAGTTTGTTTCACAGTAACAAAATGTGGAAAACCTTGGGCCAACATTGATAACATAAACAAGCTACTATCATATACCATATGAGATCTCCAAATATCAAATTTGTTAACATATCTGGCAAACCTCACCTTTTGTATTCCATCCTTGGGAGAGGAAAGGAATCTGCCTTGGGTATTGCACTTTGCATGGCTTACAGTTACTAATCAAAAAGACAAGGAGAAGCTTAACTCAATAAAGAGGGTTCAGTAACATCATCTTTTAACTCAATATTAATTGCTTTTCTGAAGAAACCCAATAGAACTGCTGAGTGATGGGCTTGGCATCCCCCACATCAATAAAAAACACTTGAAGTTACTGGTAATAAGGCAAACTGTGTTGTTGCTGAGGGGAAAAGGATTAAAGATTGTAATTTGGCTCGATACACACCACCAAGTGATTACCTTAAGGTTCAGAAAAAGGCTCTACCTATGATACAGAACCTTATTTTATTAGTGTTTAATTTATTTGAGTTTAATTTTTTTACTCTGTCCTGCATGTCAGAACAGACAACACTGCAGTAAGGTTTTGACCCTTATGTGTTTTTAACATTTTGGTGACCTGTTGACTTTTGGATTCAATGTTGCCTCTGGGAAACATCTGGAGTCCTTCTCTGGAGAAGTCGAGGTCATCTGAGATGCAGTCGAACCACCATGCATGCAGAGCCTGCAGTGACTGGTGCTGATCAGGAGGACAGGTAAAGCAGATCCTGGAGGGCTTCTGAAGGCCAACCTCATGTCAAGGCTCATCTCTGGGGTTGTGTGGGCGTGTTTGGAAAAGGCCTGGGAGTTACAGCTGCACTTAAAAGGTCACCAGCAGCTCTCCTAATCACTGCACAGTTATTCACACATCTGAACCCCCTCAACCAGCGGTGTGTGTTAACAGCATGAGTTACTTATCCTGAACTGTGCTTCAAAACACACACAGGACGTATGCAATATGTTCTATTCCTGGTTTCATGGTATGCTATACTGCGAAAAAAAATTTTGATTATTTCACAACACTATCAAATAAAAGTGAAGGCCTTTGTTGATGGTTATTGAATGGTATCAAGGTTTACTATCAATCTGTCAAAGTGGGCCACTGCTTTGGAGTGTAGAGTGTCACCTCAGGACATGGAGCTCTGTGTATCATGCCAGAGACATGCCAGCAACTTATTTCCTGCTGCTGCTTATCATTTAATCAAATCTGAGGAGTTTCCCATCATGCCCCCTCCCCCCTCCCAAATATCTGAAATTAGTTGAAGTTGAACCATTTGATAATGTTTTTGTGATTTTTGTGGTGTTTTTTTCTCCTCTCTCATGCCTTCAGTGACCTGACTGTAATATTAACGGCTTAAATGGTACATTTGAGCTCAGCATTTATCCTCATCCATGGAACACAGCTGCATTTTTACCCTTTTGGACAAACCAAACATGGCTTCCTCAAGCTATAACATCGCAAAGCACTTCAGGAAGTGAAGCTTGTTCTTAAGCAATGCATCACTCTGGCTGGCTTTGTTCTTCTTGAAGCCTCTTCTAGCTGTCTTGTCTAACTCCTCTTGTTATTATTACAACCACAACTGCAGCATTGACTCCTTTTACATTTTAGAAAAAGTCACTTATGATCTCAGGCTTGCGTTTGCTTGAGACCTCAGAGACAGTGGCAGATTTCCTGCAAAGCGGTGAGAGAGAGCAGTTGTGACACTGTGCTGTAAGCTTGGCCAAGTGGAAAGTACTTTACCTGTCATTCCCAGCATCACTGTGTTTTTTTGTATCCATTTTTACAATGACACAGCAGCAATTTAAGAGATTGTTCTATCTGCTGGCTTCACCCCCTCTGGGAAAATCTTTAACTAACCATGGGTTCCAGTGTTCACCTGTCTTTATCCTGCTTAATATTCTCAGGGTTTGATAGAGGAAAGGTTTGTGTAGGAGGTTGCAACAGCTTGTTTCTACTACAGGCTGATTTAGATGATTATTATTGAAGCCTGCTTGGCCTGTGTAAATGTTTGTGATGTATTGTGGATAATATAAGCAAAAATTTAGACTCTTTCAGCTGTTTGGTGTTGGGCAGATAATGTACAGTGGATTTTTTAAAGCTTTGTTACTAAAAACAGGTGGATCAAAAATCCTAAACAACGAGATCTAAAAGGCTTCATAGAGTTGAGGAGTACTGAAGAGATGTAGAAAACTCTTTATTAATTCATTATCATTATGTTCATCCCCCTTTACCCACCACACATAGTTGTATTATCAATTGTTGATACAAAAGTATTGATTAATGTGCCTAAGCTGTTTTCTGTTTATATATACTAAATCCTTTTGTTCCATAATTGTTATTTTTTCCTTCTGCAGTGTTTTCTAGCTACTCATATATTATGTACAATAAGCACTGGGACAGGCAGCACAAAACATGACTGAATCATTACCAATTATTTGATTAAGAGAACTGACTAAGCTCCTGTTAGTTGTCTGATGCTTTTACCCTAAATATTTTTAATGTAAATCGGATATAAGATAGCTTTATTCCAAAGCTTTGAGGGATTTTATGAGCTTAACATTGTTTCAGAGAGGTGTTCAGTCTGCCCTCTTGATGACTGTTGGTGGCTGTATGTTTGCATTTGCATTTTTAATGTACTTCTAATCGTTCTAATTTGCATAATGTCCCTTGCTATACATCTGAAGTCACTTAGAGGCAAGGGAGCAAATGGCTCACTGATCTCTGCCATTTAACTGCATAATTTTCCTATTCCTGCTGATGGCCTTGGTTGGCATCACTTGTAATAGGCTGTCTGATAAGTGATTAAAATGTTTACTGGTACACTGGGAAATAGATCCAGGCAATAGGCCACCTCTGAAGCCTAAGCCCGCAGCTGCCTTCACATAGACAAATGGCTCGATGGCTGATGTCTTTTTAACCATGTTCTTAGTTAGCAAAATGGTTAATACAGGGAAGACAGTGAGAGAGTTTACTGATGCATGAAATCACACAAGCCAATAGGACTACGGCTTTTATGTTACTATTTGTCACAGATGACTGAACTTATCATTTCATAGCAATGTTCAACATTGTTAGAATCTGGTTAAGGTTGATTCTCTGGTCAAAAATCAAGACAGCATTGGTTTATTCATTGATCATTACATAAGGTTTTCGTTGCTCTGGAAAGAACACTTATTTTTTGGGTCATTTCTTCTTTCATGCAAAAACAAATCTGCATACTGTGGGTTAGATTTTTTCAAATTTATTTAACAGGTACAATGCAGATTAATCAACATTTCAGTTTCACATCAGTATAAACGTGCCAGAAATAGCTAATCTGTCAATTATCATCTGCAGTATTTGATAATGACCAAGTACTGCAACCAAAGCGCACTAACCAAGCACTGCAACACAGTACTTTGGCAGGTATTGTGCTTACATCTATACCTGCCAAAGTAACACAGTAGCGACAAGTTGCACTGAGCACTGAGAAATAGACACTGCATAGCAAAAAAAAACAGTAGTGTAGTTTCATCAGTCTAAAGAATAGATTTCCACTTCAGTAATTTAGTTGTGTACATATTCAAGAGAAACCAGATTACACCCAAAAGTCATAATATGCAGGATACCGGACATAGTATCTTCATGCACTTAGAGTGAGGGTTCTGGAGAAAAAGCACAGCTTTTTTAATACAAATATTAAGAAATTAGTGCTAACATGACATTTAAAAGCCTCTGCAAACTGACTTTATCAATTTATAATACAAGTTTGCATTGCCATATAAAATGACCTCTACCTTCTTACTGCTGCCCTTTTGGTCTTCATGACTGCTACATGTCAAACTTTATATGTTTTAACTTTTGTCAAACCATAAAACTTTTTTGTAAGAATCTCCGTATCTATACAATAGTACCTGTCATATTTGCGTTTCTGTCTGTTTAAAGTTTAAAAAAGATTTGTCAGATAGAAACATTTCACTGTGCATCTAGGAAGAATTTTTTAACTTTTAACATAGGCAAGTTAGCTGTGTTATAGATCTTCTGGCCTTTTTGCTAAGCTAAGCTTATTGCCTGTTCCTGACTGTAGTTTTGTGCTTAGCAAACAAACATGAGAATGGCTTCAACCCTCTTATCTTGCTCTCAGTAAGTGAATGAACATCTTCCATCAAATAAACATAATGAATGGTTTCATGAAATTAACTACTACACAGCTGATTACAAAATGCAAAATCTGCAGCACATTCACTGTCTACATCAAATAAAGCAGCAGACAAAACATGCAGTCATTGTGTGATTGTGTTAAATTACCATGACAATCTCAAATCATCCTAAAGTGACAATATTACTTAACGATGTGCTGATTTGTCCAAGTTTATTCCCAGCTCTACAAAGCTGATTTGGGCTTGGTCTGAAAGCGCTGCACTCGGAAAGGTGAAAGGTCATAGGAGGGGATTTCTCCAAGGCTGAGTTCACTCAGAAGCTTGCCAATGATTGGTCCAAACTTGAAACCATGGCCTGAAGAATAGAAGGCAATACAGTGAGCAAAGTATGTACATAGGTCATGTCAGATGAATCAATGTCCTACTGTAAGCAAATCCATGCCCTACAACTCATATTTAGCCTATAAATAGCCTGCATCTCTGGGCCTAAGTGTGAGTCAGGCAATGGGTTCGAGCCCAACAAGTGAATGCATAAAAGAAGAGAAAAGCTGTTGTGATGCCTGTCACTAAGCATCTATTCACATTACTGAACTGGGACCAAATACTAAATTAAGGGAGATTTGTCCGTTTTCTGTATAATGGTTTCGTGTGCTCAAGCCCAGGGGTGAGATGAGAGAGCATCTATTTTCATGCACAATCCTTGTTGCTAAGGTCTAAGAAGCAAATGGTAAATGTCAACAGGGATTGAGGAATGCAACACATTGCCATCTGACAAAGGTCTCAGAGCTCCTGTGGATTCTGCCTGGCTTTGAAGTCATAAAAGCTTGGCTCAGACAGTTTGGCCACGTGGATTTTTATCTTGCCATAGAAAGAGAATGAAAAACCTCAATAGATGGCCAAGCCCACAGGGTGACTTTGTAGCCATGGCAACCCTCAAGTACTTACTTTAAAACACATGTTGGGCTTTGATGACAAATGCATGTAGTGAAGGAGGTGTAGGTGCACAATTTTTCTTCTGTAGCTAGAAGATCAACAGGGAACCTCTAATATGACTCTGGGCATTTAAGTGTTGTTCAGGTTCTATGAGTTAAACTTTAAAACCTTTACTTATGGTATCATTTAAGTCATCACTAAGACAGAAAAAGCTTTTCTGAAAGTTCTATTGTATCTGACTTAAAGCTAAATGACATGGAAATCTTTGGACCCACCTTACTTGAATCTTAAATTAACTAGTCTGTTGTTTATGATAAATGAACACTAATTCAAAAGATGCAATACTCATTCACTGTAGGCGTGTTAGTACTAGCCATGCAAACAGACATACTGACGATATAAAGGTACAGTGTAGGTCAATATACCCGTTAAACCCAGACTGAGAACAACTTGATTCCCATGAAATTTGATTTCTACTGTAGAATGAGCTAGTTGCACAACCACTTTCGGGTTCTACCCAGTACTGCTTGATTGATTTCCAGTTTATCAATTCCTATGTTCTACACCTGCAATCTTAAGCTTTATTTGATAAAATAATTGAGGGAAAAAATTTCACCACATATTGATTTACAGCTTTCTTCTTAACACTGTACTGTACAATGTACAGAGCTTGTGAAATGTATATCACAAGCTCTTTGCTGTGCTATTAAACAAAAAAAAAAGTGTGTAGGATCTAGAGGCATCGTTTTATAGAATATGGTATATATGAAATAGAATATCATAATGTTATTATTTTTTTTCTCTAATGATGAATTACCTTAAAATAAGAATCACATTTTCATTAACATAAAATGAGCCTTTAATATATACATTGGTAGTGTGTCATTTTCACCGGAGTACAAATGTTGCACCGTCATGTTTTGTAGTAGCCTAAACTGGGTTTTCCAACACCCGTTCCCTTTTGAAAAGGGAGGGTGAGCAGATGAATATTCAGTCATGCCCAATCTGCAACTTCACACAAACAGAAGGAAAAGCTGGAAGACATCAGAAAAAACCTGTAGACAGCAGATATTTATCTTGGTTCTTTGAGCGGACATTTGAATAATTAGGGAATTATTAAACTCTTACAAGGATAGAAAGCAGAGAATAACCTCAAACTGACTGAGAAGCAGTACAGCAACCCCAATTTTTAAACCAAGCAACTGCGACATCATTAGACCTGCTCAACATCCAGTCCACACGTTTGCTGTCCTCCCAAACAATGTCCAGGATCTGTACAGCCCCACCCCTCAGATAAACCCTTCTACAGAGGACAGTATTTCATCAACTAGATAAAGAAACTGCACATTTGCTGAGGGTTTTGACCATTGGGGCATTCATACACTTAAAAGATTGGAGGATGTCCTCATCTCTGGACATTCAAACAACAACAGCTCTTAACAAAATTAAGACTTCAGCATTGCAGCTGCAGCAGTGCTCAAATTCAGCTATCAGAATAATACATTTTGTTGCACGTGTAATTTGCATCACACCAGCATATAGGCAGCATCTACTGAAGTACAGCTCTTCAGCAAATAAAAAAGAAACTCATTGTAACATCTACTGGCTGTTCCTGCCTTCAAAGTGTTTGAGAAAATTTAAGCCAAGAGCATTGATGACCCAGAAAGGGTTAACCATGTGGCTCTTTGCCATGAGCAACAAAACATATTGAACTAGAAATCAGATCTACTAGAACCATATATACTTTTAAAATATACTTTTTCAGTCATTAAAATAAAAACCCTTTTGTAACACTATATGTTCTTATGATTTGTGTGTATTTACTGAATATAAGGTCAACTGCACTTAAATAATGACAATTGACACTGTTGAGAGCAACTTCCTCCCTCTTATCCCAGGTAGACTGAGCTGCTCACAAATCAGAGGGATGTTGGTTCCATCCCTGTAGTCTACATGTTGAAGGCCTTTGGGCAAGATACTGAACTCCACACTGCTTCTGATGCCTGAGCCATTGGAAGTGTGAGTCACAAGTTATCAAAGTTTTTTTTTACCTTTTTTTTCTGGTCTTAAAATACATGCTTCTTGTCTCATTTTAGATAACTTCACTTCCTGCCTTTGTGTGTCTCCCTGATTGTGAGATTTGCTCTGATAAGTTTCACCAGTACCTTGTTAGTACTTCTTCCTGGTGTATTTAATCTATATGCTCCCCTTTCCTTTCTCTAGTTTGTTTTCGTGTCTTTGAGTCCAGCACTCTGTTTTCTGGAATATTCCTTGAATGATCAAGCTTCTTTTTTAAATTTTGTCCTAGATCATTGATTTTGGATATCTTAGCTTGTATTTTGCTCTGTGTTTATTTGTACTGAATTTGAGGTAGATAGCTTTTTGAATACCCCTAATCTAAGTATTGAGTTGTGCTATTGAGTCCAGTGTCTGTTGTTACAAATGTACACCTGCAAGAAAATCACAATGTATGAAACAGCTTAGTGTAGAACTGCTGCACCCTCCATTAAACAAATGACCTTAATTTGCACAATGATGCACTTGTGCACTGGGTGTAAAAACAGGGTCACACAAGCATTTTAGCTTAACTCCTCGCAAGTCTCTAGAAATAGCAAATTCATTAGAATATAATTAATTTGTATCGCTGTTTTTAGATTTTTAAACCATTTATCCCACCAAGTCCTGAAAGTAGAGATATGTGCAGGATATTAATTACAGATATAATTAGGTAAAGGACATGACTGCATGATGAGATGGAAAAGTGCCAAGAGACACTGAAAGTAACTATGAGAGAGTAGTGGTATGGTTGAGTCAGTCTGGTGGGTACCTTGGGCATGTTAATTAGAGAAGAACATGAGCGTTGTCCTAAAGGACAGGTGCTTTCACCTCTCACAGCAGAAGAGAACCTCTCATTAAAAGTTAAAGATTTACTGTATAGCATGGGGGTCTGGCGTGTCCAGCTGGACACTGTGGGTATTCCTTAACTCTGAACACTGTGAGTTTATAAGGGTAATCTGTTTACA
The DNA here is from genome assembly GCA_029814665.1 of Acanthurus lineatus. Classification (NCBI taxonomy): domain Eukaryota; kingdom Metazoa; phylum Chordata; class Actinopteri; order Acanthuriformes; family Acanthuridae; genus Acanthurus; species Acanthurus lineatus. The sequence goes on from JAPZDV010000024.1 coordinate 798,601, forward strand.
CCTGCATTTCTAATATATTTTTGAGGAACTCAGCTTTAAACTAGTCCATATATTCAGCAATAAAAAACACAAATATGTGGCTTTATCTAATGTGATTTTAATCAGCCACAAAGACCTTGCAAGTAACTTGATAGTGAAAGACGAGAAAAATGTTCTGAAAATGACACACATTTTTAAAAAGACAAGAAAATGCTCTGAAATGACCATAAAATTACAACAAAAACAGCAAAAATCAGAATCATAATTATTTTGGTACATATTGCAATAAAAATCTAACATCATTGCTAATTGACTTTGGAAGTGTTATGCATTAACTAAACTTAAATAACCTTTTTTTAATTTTAAAGCAACACTATGTGAAAAACTGGTATTTATGGGATTTGGTGCCCTCACGGTTTCTTGATGCAACACCCCTATCATAATAAAAACCCTGGTTTCTATGTCAGCATAATTAGAGATAATGATGTTCCAACTACAATCATTATTTTGTGTTTGTAAATTTTATGTTTATGACATGTTATGTCTTGAAGTAAACATAGATGAATTACATACATATCATTTTTTTGTGTAATGCAGTCAAGTTTGCACAGAATTTAGACCAGCAATATGTCAAGCTAACTTAAGCTAACCAGAGACAATATGCTAACACCTGGCCAAGCATACACTGGCTAAATCTCAATGAAAATGGGCTGACTTGGCTCATGATCAAAAACAAGAGTCAACAACTTTGCTAACACAGACGAGTGAGTGATTACGAACCACAATTATTTAGTGCAACAACTGGTGATCGGGGCGGAGATTGACTAAATCAAAGACTATCAACAACCTATCACAAAAATGTGTACTTTCTTTAGGATTTGAGGCAGAACTCCGATTGAAATTTCTCAAAATTGTTATTGTTGTCTTTAGGTGTATAAAATGTTTATATTAGTGTATGGAGATGTACATTGGGTGCAACTGTGAAGAATGGAGGCAGAGACAAGGGACAATAAAACTGGAGATGATGTGGGGATGTGGTAATTGACAACTGTGGAGAGCTGACACGTGGTGCAAAATTTCGTGTACCTAGACATTCTTTTTTTCTTATATGCTCCAGCTTTTTGAACTAAAACAGTGTTTAATCGAAGACCCTGCTATTGTCTTAACAAACGCATATCTCACGGTGTCTTTATGTGCACTTTAACGGCTCAATATCCCCTCATCTTTGTCTGAGCTTGATCAAACATGCCACAGCCTAGTTGTGAGTGAGTTTTCAGTTTCAGGCATTTCATGACAGCTAAAAGCCAAATTGTAATGACCAATATCATTTGAATTAATTGTTCAGCCCTGTAAAACAGATATTTGTGGTGTTTGATAGGCTCTGGGATCATTGAAAGCCTTCCAGTAAAGAATTAAAAAAAACTTGTTAGCAGAGACTCTGGACTTTGCTTAACAAAGGATATAGGAGTAGGACCAGTTCTTAAGATAAGGGATAAGAGACCTGGGATAAGAGCTAAGCTAAATTGGATGGAATGAAACAAGGAAGAGTGTACAATAATCCAGCTAAAAAACAAGTGCTGAAACTTGTTTAACAGAAACTTCACCTCAGCTTTTTGTTTCTCTCATTGGCTAAATACCAACATGTTGTTATGAATGTTTTATAGCAAGGACTAGCAACCAGCTTATACAAAATAGCCTTTAAGACTCTTGAAACCTTCTGAGAATGTGACTTGCTCCTTTGACCAACACTGGTCAAAAATATGTACATTTGGAGCTTTTAATGACTTGGCTTCTCTCTCTCTCTCTCTCTCTCTCTCTCTTTCTCTCTCTCTCTCTCTCTCGAACACACCTCTGTGCTGTTCACCAAGCACAAGATCTCTTGGTTCTGTGCTCTTGCTGGATGAGGAGGGATAACTGACTGCCTTTTTTTGCACTCAACAGCAAGTGTAAGAAGTGCCATATACACTGGGATATGATCACTTATATATGTGTTTTGCATTGTGTTGTACCTGAGAATCCAGCTCCAATCACTATGTTGTTGTAGGCAGGATGGCAGTCCAGCACAAAATGATGATCAGGTGTTAGCTGCAAGAACAACAAAGCATGAAAAGCAAGCAAAGATTAAAATTAAAATGAGTCTCCATATAGTCAGAGAAAAATTCATGACTAGTATTACACAACTATCTTGGAATGGACGAGGCCTGAAAATTCCTCAGAAAACAGGATTAAGCATTATTTATTTACTATAGAGGAAAAAAGTAGAGCTGGCTTTTACAGGAAAAAGATTTTCTCAAATTAAAAATAGGTTTTAACGTGTTATTGCATCTTCATCAAATACAAAAAAGAATAGAGGTGTGGTAATCCTTGCCCAATGCGCATTTCAGTTTACGGATCTGGGAGAGATATTGAGGGAGAGTTGCTGAAATAAAAACATTAACAAATGGGGCAAAAATAACATTTCGTTCCGTGTATGCACCAAATGCATTAGATGCTGAACTCAATATCTATTTAACCAATACAATACTTGAATTATCTGAATTTTCTCTAATAATAGCAGGTAATTTTAATGCAGTCTGGCTACACTTTGTGGACAGAACCGGGATTACTGATTCAAGAAAGCAATGTCTGGCATCTAGTGCGTTAAAGATGTCGTTCTGTTGTAGATGCTTGGCAATTGGCACACCCCTCAGTGAGAGAATATACCTATTTCTCTTCACAACATCAGTCTCTTTCCCTAATTTACTACATTTTGTCTCCTCACCGCTATATGATAAAATTTCTTGAATTACCCCCCATATCTCTCTCAGATCTCCTGAAAGAAATGAAAGAACATTTAGATGAATTTGTTACAATTAATTAACCATCAGTGAATAATCCCAGCACTCTGTGGGAGGTACTGAAGAGATGTATCAGGGATAAAATTATCGGGTTTGCTTCCAACCTAAATAAATCCAGACTGCAGCATATTCAGGAACTAGAAAAAAGACCTTTACAAAGTAGAAAATATGTTGACTTTGAATGTTGCACAGGAGTTAGTGCTTAAGAGAGAGTTACTTATTAAAAAACCATAATGAATTACTCATTTATAGAGCACACTTCCCAATGACTAGCAAATGTTACTTCTGTTAAACCCAAAAGTTCTGTTCTGACCCAACCCTACTCATATTTATATACAACAGAGATAAAATAAGAGAGCCAATCCTGCTCTTGCTTTCTACAGCCACTACACCCAGCCAACACGTCCAAGTGGGGCCCACATGGGATTTCCTTGGGTTACATGGGCTTAAACTGGGCATGGGCTTAGAGTGGGCTTTTAATTGGGTTGGTGTTGGGCCCCACATGGGCATCCCAGAAGAATATACATGGGCAAGAGATGGGCATCCCACTTGGACGGCACACATGGGTACTAGATGGGTCCCATTTGGGCTATATTCTCTGTTTGAAACAAGCAGTAAATTAATTTGTTTAAGTTAAATTAATGTATATGTAATGTATATATATGCATTGTTGTATTTTTGACACTTAGGGCATCATCAAAATGTTTTGGCGGCGCCACTTTAATGTAATCTAAACTTAAAAAATTCTGACATACATGGGATTTTTGCACAGCCTCAACCACAGCCGTAGATTATATCTGCTCTTTTAAAAGGGTCAGTTTATAAACAGAGACGTTCTATATTGCCTATAAGTATCCCGACACAACGTCAGATACAGCTAGTCAATTCCGTTTATTGTAACATTTATTTTTGTAAGGAAATAACATAATTTTGTTTGGTTTCCGCGGTTTCACTTGAACATGCCATCTTGCTCACGGAATGATTGACGGTCTCACTGTGAACACGATTGACAGCCACGAGAATTATCACATTCGATTAAAAAACGTTTAAACAATTCAAATTGGTCTGGGGCGCACAGAGCTGCAAACCTGAAGAAAGCAAATTAAAACGCAGCCTCAGGTCACATGCTCACCTTTCAGGCTCAGGACTGGAGAAGAGTTTTTCAAGCGCCAACTTTTTCTGGAGTTTCATTGCCGCCATAATTTTTGAAGAGCGGAGATTGTACTGCGCCTGTAAGTTCACTGAAGGTAAGTCCTGAATAGCTAACAAAAATATAGAACTGAAAATTCATAGCACTGTGTTAACTTGGAAGTTTGTCTAACCACTTTTTTCGTTAGTGTGGTGTCGCTTTGGTTTCAATGCATTCGGACTAGCGGCCCATTTTTTAACGTAGCTAGGTGGCTAAACGTTCGTTAGCTAACATGCTAGGACTCAAGTGAATTTAACGTTGGTTATAATGTCCTAACCTGCCAATGTAGACTCACTAGAGCTGCACAACTGTCAGATGATGTTTTCCTCCTGTAGAAGTTCTTATCAACATTTTTTTCTGAAAATATAAGTTTAAGAACGATAATTAATTTGAGACGTGCTCACGAAGAAGTACTACATTACCCACAATCCAAACGCGTGACAGCGGGGTCTGTGATTCGTCAAGCTCGCTGTTACCCACGAATGGGTGGTTCCGCTAGCCGGTTAGCTTTGACGGATTCGTTCTAATAATGCTGAGACAGCTGTTGAGAGCCTGGTTGCTGCTGGAGGCTTTCTGTAGGAATAAACACACTCCGGCCAAAGTTCTCCTCAAAATACGGTGCTGTTTACCGGCGGGTGAATTTTTTTTTTTTTTTTTTTTTAAGTTTTAACTTAACTTTAGCTCCCCAGTTTAACGATAGTCTGAGCTAACAACGGAGTGACACACCCCCCCTCAGCTGCTATTATCAATAACAAACGTCTAATGCCGGTAAGTTTATGGTTACACGGTGTGTAGATATCTATACATAATGAATAAAACGTCGCTGCAAATTTATGCTTTTTAGATGTAGGTGTTGTCGGTAGCATGCCTGCCGTCATGAGGCAGGCTGAGCTTCAGTAACATCACCGTGCTGGCTTCCATTGTCCAGGTGGGGACGAGCTATAACGTTAGACTTTCAAAGATTTTGTAAAATGCTTGGCGTTATGGAGGAGTTGAATGGGAGATTTTATATCAGGAACCGTAGCCGATGGAAAAAGTGGCCACACGCTGTTGAGCTGCTGTAAAACATCACAACGGCAAATTAGCCTTTCGGCTTTCTCTGTGAAATTTGTTTTGCTTAATTTAGTTAACACTTTGAGAGATGCTAGTGCTCTGGTCTGGATTAGCTTTCCTGCCATCACCACCAGCAGAGGATAACTTGCTAGAGATTCAGGTTGGGTGTGCTTACAAATGTTTGGCTTTCAGGTGTGTGGGGTTATTATGCTTTTTGTTTAGTTTTTTATTGCATTTAAAGTAACACACTGCCTTGTCCTTAGCTTGACAAAAGAGTAAACTTTCAGTGAGCCGAAATGAAAGTGCGCATACATTTTGCATTAATAATATATTTACATTTGTTTATTTAATATTACCTTTGGTTTCACTTGGTGGCAATGTACTTTGAATTCAAATATAAACCTGACATCTTTAGTGTGTAATCATTTCATATTGATTTAATTGGTTATGGTTGTTTAATGTGTGTGTTTATGGTCCTATCTCTTCTTTCAAAGTAAATTTTAGGTTCACAAATTATTATAAGCATTCTTGAGGATTATCCAATCAATTTTTCTAGTAGTCCCTTGATAATATGTTTGAGGAAATTTTAATGAAATGGAAATGTAAACATGTCCAAAAAGGAGTAGGAAGAAGTATAAAACTTATTGAATCATACCCCTCCTCCACAGAAATTACATTATAGAGTGCCGCAGTCTCAATAATCCAAAAAATAAATTGTTGATTATACACATCATATAGCTAGATAATATATTAGGTGACTTAGACTGAGACCACACACACAATTTTGCCTCAAATGACATTAACCACCACATAAAGTAAATTAATGTTTATCTTGTCTTTTCAGAAAGAAATGGAGCGTTCTGAAAGAACAAAAAGAAGGAAAATAGCCGCTAAAGTGGCTGAACATTTTCGTCATGTTTCACAAGAAAGTGAATTCGATCCGCCACTGGAATTACAGTTTGGATCTGCCCATGAGGATTCCACTGAGGGTGGAGATTATGTGTACACTGATTGTGTTGAGAGTGTGGCACACGATGCAGTGGAGCAAACGGACATTTTTTACGATGCTTTAGACACTGATATATTTGATGATTCAGAAACTGGGATGCCAGATGAATTCTTTGAATCAGATGACTTTGATGACCTGCATCTTGGATGTTCAGATTCGGATGCAGATTCAGAGACAACAGACACTAGTGGACTCAGAGAGTGGGCTGCGCAATACAATATCTCACAGACTGTGCTTTCTGCCCTGCTGAAAATTCTCAGACAAAAAGGACTGAACGTGCCATTGGATGCTAGAACCCTGATGAACCCTTTTACGTATCGAGTTGCATGAAGTTTGGTGATTGATTTTGGCTTCTCGCTTGAAACTTGTTAGCTTCTCGCCTGAAACTTTAAAACAAATTTGACAGTTGGTGTCATCATGACTCAGTCTGTGGATAAAAATAAATTCT
>JAPZDV010000024.1:814326-829307 GCA_029814665.1 Acanthurus lineatus
GGACTTTGATTACAATTATTAAATTAATTAACTATCATAGTTCCAAATTAATAGTCGGTAATTTTACGAGACTGATTTAATTATTGGCTATCATTTCCCTTTCTAAGGGTGGTGCCCTGAGGTAGGTTAATGTAAATTAAATCCTATTACTAACTTTACTTTAGTTATTTTAGATAGCCAATCCCAAATTGTTAAGCCTAACATAGTTGGAGCCCCATGTGACACAACAACATCAGTGAACCTGATTCACTCCCTGATCTCCACTTTCAAGCAGTGAGTGCAGTTATATTCGGGCCTGCCTGGATGAGAGAAAAAAGGAACATAATTGCGCTTGGGTCGCAGTATGGACTGAGTGCCAGCGGTCGGCTGTCTGTAGCTTGAACTATTAAAAATGGAACTAATACACTATTTAACCAATAAAAATGGATTAATTTTCAATAGATCAATGTCTTGTGACTCATTTAAAATTTGAATAAAGTCTTTAGCTCTAACTTTGATCAAGCAGTCAACATTCAAACAGGTGTGGGGCTGATCGATATATCCATTGATTAACATGTAGATTTCTCTGTAAGCCTGCATTTAAGTCTAATCACCACACAGCTGCCTGTACTCAGGTGCATCACACTTTGACCTGGTCACTAGGTCATCCTCAGCCTTTCAAAAGCCCCAACCGCTTTCAAAATAAAAGCTCTTGATTTTTGGAAATTGACCCAAAATACGTAAAAAATGGATAAAATGGATTAATTGTCTTCACTTTAATGCAATGGATACCTACCCCAACAGGCCAGAGTGCGAGGGCTCTACCAACGCTGCTTGCAGCTTTAATTTTTTTTGTGTTGTTAAAGGACCATTAAATCAACTTTAAACTTTGATATCTTTATCATATAACTGTTATGTATAATCATTTTTTGTGGTATTTTGACAATTTTATACATAAAACCATTGTACATTTTGCTCTATGTGTGCATGGAGTTGGTCCACATCTAGTGAATTAAATGCGATGTAGCAGAGAAGCACAATATGCAGTTGCTGATGCTGTTAATAATAATTTTGCATTCTGAATTTTTTTGCAACAAATTTATCAATTTTTGGTGTCCTGACCAAGGATGCTATGTGTATGTCCTTTAGGCCTAAAAATGAAATAAAAGCATTTACAAAGTTTCTTTATAAAGTTATTTTTGGAACCTAAATTTTAACAGCTGGTTTTGTATCTCTTTCCTGCCTGGGACATAACTGTAAAAATCTCAAAATCAGTAAAATCAAATCATTTCAATCAAACTGTTTAAATATTTAGTCATCTAAATTTTAAAAGATTCTTAATGATATTAAAGCTGTGTTCACATAAGCAATGTTAGTAAACAGTATTAAAAAAGGGACATTTATCATTAAAAAATGTTTTAAATATATACCTTTAATTCAAGCTCTTAAGTTACTGAATGAAAGTAGTAGACCTCACATGTATGTGATTAAAAAGGTTGCAGACTGAACCTTTAATGTTATGACTAATGTCTATGCATGAGTTGCTTTGTTCATAAATAGTGATGATTTTAATAAAAGCTTGTCCCGTGTGAGGCAAATGCACAAAAATCACAGTTCATGTGTGATGAGGAGATTCAGCACTTTATTCCTGTGTCTACTTTGTTGTAATAAGTCATCTCTTAGTGAGGTGAGCAGCAGCTGCAAGGCTGGACTCACATTGGAGGAAAATTGTGAACTTTTATGATAAAAGCCTCAGAACCCTGAGATGAGATCAGCTGCCCAAAGCCCTACATTGAGTTTAAGTAGCCAGAGGTGCAACAGTAGGATGACTCAAAACACATACAGTGGATGTAAAAGGTTGCACTGACAGAGGGCTGCTGACACAACACTATCGCATCATGCCCACTGAGTCAAAGCAGAAAGGAATACACATGGATGGCAGGAATGTAAATTTCCAAGAGCTTACATATCACTATCCAGCAGGAAACATTTTTGACATAGCACAGCAACACGTTCAGCAATTCTGCATTAATCCCAAAGGGCCACTGTCTGAGTGTTTCCTCTCTTATATGCAGATTTAGCTACTTTCAGGGAGCAAACATGTTGATGAGCTTGTCATTGTAAGGCTAATCTCTGTAAAAGGTAGACTTATGCATTTCATTTCCATTGTAATGCATTCTATTATTCCTTTGACATAAATCCAATCCAACAAATAATACATATGCAACATAAGACATAAAATACACTGAATGCAACATTTGTGTAATGGTGTCTCAAGAACTGCAACCCCTAAAACAGAATTTGTTTATCTATGGTTTGTTGTTTCGACTGTTTATCTATGGTTTGTTGTTTCGACTGCTTAACGACACTCTGGTGTCAAAACATAATTTAAACAAATAATTTCTAAATCATCGAAGCTAAAGGCATTACAATTTAATGAGGACAAGACCAAGACATCTTACATAAGCCTGGTATATCATATTTTAGTACTGTGTTATATCATTTTGCATCATTTTGTTATATCATTGAGTCATATTAGATTATTGTCCAGCTCAAAATAGAAACTTGGTAACAACATACGTGATATTCTGCAAAATGACCTCGGTATTCAGTCATTATTCTCATCATAACTTATCCACCAGGGTGAAAAAAATATTGTTCTTTTATAAAAGTTTATAGCTAATTATTCCAATAAGAGAAAAACATTAGATCAGCTCGTTTTTCCTTGTAACAAATAGGACTGTCTGGTTGCTGCTTAGCCTCCTGGGAAAAAGATGTTATGTTAGGGTATTTTTGACTTGACCCAGGATTGCCCTGGTCAATTTCAAAGTACTTCAGCTATTTCTAATAACTAGAAAGTGGTAGAAGCTATATATCAGGGGCTATTTATCATTCTGAAGGTTTTTCTATTGTATTTTGAAAATGAGACTTGCAATATATAGATGTCAATCTGTGCTACCAAATATTTAGTATATAGCATTGCACAGTTCTACTAGGCAACCAATTTGTTTTCCCACTGAGTGCCATGATAATTCTAGTCTTCTAGCTGTACATAATTCCTAAAAAATCCTGTTCTTGAACAGGTGTAATCTACCTGTAATGCCTTATACTGAAAACTGCCAATATTACATTTTCTTTCTTCCACACAGAGGATCTATACACCAATGTTTTTAGTTTTGTGGCAGTTAGACAAAAGAATCATGGCAAGATGAGAGCTTAAGAAAGTTGATGATGGATAAACGGTAATAATTTTGAAGGCTGCAGATTGTAGTAATTTTCAAGTGCCATGTGTTATCCTGGGAGATGCCTCAGCTTCATTTCTAAATAATATGCAATAGAGTTATGCAGCACAAACCACTGTCATAATTTTTATTTCAAATTCCATTATTGCCTGTGTTACTTCTGGTCTTTGCTGTTTTCCTGCCTTTTTTGATTACCTATGCATTTCACCTGTGTGATTTCCTTGCCCCTGTCTCAGTCCTCCCAGTGTGTGTAGCCTAAGTGTTTCTTTTCTGCCAGCTCATCTTTTTCCTAATCCAGTCTCTGCTCCCTCATTTTGTGTACTTGTGCATGTCCTGCCTGACCTTAGCATGCTAACTAGTTTGTTTTATTTTAGTTTTCTTTATTTACTTGATTTTTGTATTTCTTCGTGTTGTCTTTTACTCCTAGCTTTTGTTCCATAAACCTTCTTTCTATTAAAGCTTGCTTTTTGCTTCCAGTTTTGTAGTGTATTGTGTTTTGCTTCTGGGTCTTCATTTTGTTAAAACCTTACAACTACAGCTTTCAAGTAATGTTCGATTAACATTGTTTATTAATTTGCACTTTTCAGCCATATACTGTAAATAGAATAAGGTGAATGGAAATTGGAAAACAAACAGAACTCTAATCCAATGTGTACTGATTTGCCTCTAAAAGGTGTCCACAGTACCCACAGAGCTTTTATTTGAGAGGGTACTAAAGTTTAGGAGACACAAGTTTAAAAGCCTGGGAGCACCCAGCATACTCTCATCCAAGGACCTCCTGGTGACATAAGGCTGTAGTAATCTCAGATACATGAAAGTATCAGACCATGTCAACCTTGAAATTAAGAAAAAAAAAGAATCCAGTGTAAGGATTCTTGTTATCATCTTTTTTGAGGGACGATTGGAGAATCAAAGTCACTGTCACACGAGATCTTTTGGAGAAACTAGACAACAGTTCAGGAACAGCAAATCAGGATTAAATAAATGCATGAATTAACAGTTCCGTGCTTGAAAAATTAGTCTATGGGATCACTGAAATTACTGAGCACCTCTCCAAAATAGTTCAAACAAAAATGCAGGCCATTACTTTAACGCTGAGGTGTAACTACTTTTACTTCAGGATGAAAACACCTTGTTCAGTTAGGCCAAAGTTAAGCATTAGAGTACTTCCACTCCAAGGGAAATGAATGGAATTCTGTTTTGCATGAAAAGCAAAAGAAAACCCCCAAAACAACAAAAAAACAAAATAAAATTAAAAAAAGCACAAAAAACGAAAAAGAAAAAAAACCCAAACAAAACCAACAAAAAACGCAAACATGCTTTGGTACTTAAAGCTAACAGTGATGTGATGTCATGTTATTAGTTCTTTCCCAAATGTTGAGCTTCATTGGTTTCCGTGTGTTCCACTGGCCGACGCTAGGAGCTGTCCGTGGTGCTGAATGCACGGCGGCGGCGCTGCCCTGAGGAGGAGGCTCCCAGCACAGAGCACGGAGCGGCGGAGCAGCAGCAGCAGCAGCTCTCCAGTCTCCAGCTTTAAGTCAGTGGACTCAGCACTGTCGTAACGGCGGACCGAAACTAAAAGCCCCTTGTTTCTGTCAGTGAGTAAATTCAGAGAGTAAACCCGGGTTGAAGTCACGAAAGGAGCGCTCAGCGTTTGTGTTCGGTGTTTGGCAGAGCTCTCAGTGTTTCATTTAGCCAGAGGAAAAGTGTTGATCCCAAGGACGTTAACCACGAAAGCTTGAGGTGCGAAAAACGGGGACAAAACGTGATGAACGCGATCAGAGATTATTTTCCTCTCCTGTTTGTTCTGCTGGCGCTTGTGACGGACATGAGCGAAAAGGGTAAGAATTTGCAAAATTATTTACTCCCTGCTTTGAATTCCTTCTTCGTGGTAAATGAGTGTTAAGCGGAGCTTGTCAGCCCTCGACATCATTACTCCTTAATTAGAGGTATGTGTTATGTATTTGTCTTATCTTCGCTTGCGGAGCTTTCCCTTTTTACGTTTTTCTTTTGTTAGTTGTTCCATGTGCTCACACGGCTCACTGGCTCTCCTCAGAGAACACACTCCTTAATAAAATGAGCACACAATCAACACGTTAAGGGATGTGGTATTTTGTTACATCTTTTCTCATTCCAAGCCTATTTGAAAGCTGTCAATTAAAACACATTTTATGTAATAAAGATCGCAGTCTTACAGTTAAATCCTCTTATTTGGTAACACTGTCGTTTCATTATCCTTGCCTCAAGTTTTTAATTTTCAAAATAAAGAAAGAGAAAACTCAAGTAGGCATACAGGCTGATAAAAATGTCATTTTCCAGCCTTGGAAAAAAAAGTTCTCCAAATGAATTCAGCCTATTTCCTGGTGCTCTTGTCACAATAGTAGAATGGCTGATAGTGATTTTTTTTTTGCAGTCCCCCTGCATTATTCATATCCCCTGACAAAACAGAGAGGGCTTCAAAACATGGATAATAGAAGAAAGTTGTCCCATTGGTAGATGAAACCATGTAAACAATTACTATTTTTTTTTCTCTCTTACACTTTAAGTTAAGTCCCAGAAATGTATTACTTAATCATTTCTCATTCTGTTTTTGTGCATTAAAAACTGTTATTTAAATATCATACACACTCTCTTTGTATTCAATAGATCACAAGGAATATACTTGTCGAGGAAAAAGTTATCCAAAGACACACTCCTGATCGGGTCATCATTCACTCATCTTTAAATTGGATATATTTGTGTAGACAGCTGACACCTGCTGACTCCACAACCTTGATAATTCAGGTTCAGATGGATGTTCATGCTTGTTTTTGTGTTTGCATAATCACCTCATGGTGCCAAGGCAGAAAATGTGTTGACTGGCTTTGAGCCTTCAGCACATGAAAAAAAAAAAAAGAACATGATATTTGTGGCATTGACTGAATGTCACCACACTTGCTCCAAGTACTTAATATTTAGAAATTCTCTTCAAACACACTAACACACACAGAGTAATTCACAAAGAAAATAAATAACTAGTCTTCCTCACTTGTTCACTCCCATGAACAGAGCTGTGCCCTTAATTCTACAACATTGTAATTCTAAGCAGACTTGACTCTGCAGTTAGTTTCAATGGGAAAACTAATTACACAAGCAAAAAAAAGAAAGAAAGAAAAAAAAAGAAAAGACTTTCACTGCAAAGGACATTTATGAGAACTGTAATTTTTTTGGTGCAATTTAAGGATCTAGTTTTGTTGTATGTTGTTATTTGTAACACTCAACAACTTTTGTTTGTTTTGTTTGTTGTTTGTTTCTTTTCTTAAATATTGAATTTCATTCAGTTTCATTATTATTTTTTGCACTTTCTTAACTGTGCAGTTCAATTATAAAGGTTGTAACAAAGTAAAGACAGACACACATTACATGATTGAAAACGGAACAGGGACAAGAAAAAATGCTAAAGTTTGAACTAATTACACTTTGTTAATCATTCTAAGCTTTTCAAAAGATTAACTTTTAATTTAACATGATGTGAGTCATTAGGAGTCATATCATGACAGTTTGCTGTCCTAGCTCGTCAATAGTGTAAAGAGCTCTCTGTTGACATCAAGATAGCTGGAACTGTACACTTTCTCAGTCACAGAGGGAACTGAAACCCCATCTGTTCACACTGTACTTCGGACCATGCACCCCATCCCCTAAATTAATGGAACGTTAACAAAAGTAATGTCATTAATAATGGGTCCTAAACCAACAGAGAATGTTATCAGGTAATTTGTGAGTGTATAATGTTACTAGACAAAAATCTGCTCAGTGTGCAAGATTCAAAGTTATTTCAATAAAACAGTTTGGTGCAAATACTCTGATGCTGTTTTTCAGGTCAGATGTCAAAATGTTTATTGGAGAGGTTTTTTTTGGCATGGTTTCTGAAACAAGCTCATAACAAGCTTTGTTTGTTGTAATATTTCCTTCTCCTCATATTTTTCTCCCGTGACCATTTCAATTGGGACAACCCATTCAAAAGCCAATAACTTAGCACAATCAGCATTTTTAGTATCCCACTACCACACATGGACTGCTATTTTAAGTGTGTACTCATTGGACACATCCCTGGAAAACTTGATTCCTGTGATTCCAGGGATGCAAACCATTTCAAGATGCAATCAAAACAGTCATTGTACATTTTTTGCTTCTCTCAGATCAAAGTAAACACCATCAAAAAGTGAACACACATTCAATTTCAACGTTTTTGATGGTGTGGCCAAAAGGAGAAATAGAGGTGAAAAAGGCCTATGAAGACCATGACAAATGCCTGCAAAATATATTGAAATGGCCCAGAAATAAATATTGATGACCTAAACATGAACATTGAGGAGATGTATATAAATATAGATGAGACAATTCTAAAAAATAATATTCATATAAGTAAATGCTGTAAAAGGTTTTATCTTTGGAAAATACTTAAACTTATCCTTAGAGGATATGTAAGGTATTCATTTTGAATGCTTTCATTGCCCTTTTTAATGATGACCTAAAAACGCCTTTATGCTGTAATACCAGTGTGTTTTAAAACTAATAACTCCCAGTTATAGTAATTAACAGGCATCTGTCTGCAGAAGGATTAAGGTGTAAATAAAATATTTGTCAGTGTTTTGACTCTTATTACCTAATGCCAGTAGTAGCAATTCTTTAAAACAGTGAAAAAAAGACCACTGCCATGAAGGTACTCTAAATAGTTGAAATTTACCTCGGATATGCCTTAATTGTCATGGTCTGCATTTTAGTTATAATTTTTCTGGTTTTACTTTGGTAGGTTTTCTCATCAAACTTCTGTTATTACTTCCTTTGTTTTATTACCTGCTAGTTTTTCTTTTACCTGTTAATCATCAATTAATTTGTTACCCATATGTTTCATCCAGTGTTTTCCCTCCTTTATCTGTAATTTCGTCCTGTTTTGACTTGTTTACTGTGCATTTTTAAATTATTTTGTTATGAAAGAGTCAAAATGTAATACAGATATTTCTGTTGGATCTAAAAAGCAAACAAGACCATTAGCACAAAGATTGCTATTGAATATTTCTATGTAGTTATTTCTCAACTATGTAATTAACACGTATTAGTTAGTAATTAATTTATCTACATTTCTTGTATCAGCAAAAGTGAACTTAAACTTTAATTCTTTCTGTAACCTTGTTTCAAAAAATGATGATTAAATTATCTTGAATTTTGACTAATGCCTGCCAGTAGGTCAGATACAAAAAACTAAAAATATTCCTCCTCATGGAGTACTGAGGATAAATTGAGAAGTCCTACAGCATAAGTAAAGAAACTGCTCTGTAATCCAGTGGTTATGACTGGTTACATGAATGTTACAAACCAAAAGTTTACTTTATTACCATTGTCACATTAGTTATCAAGCTTATGTGCACAACCATTGTGCACAACCAGACACAGTACATTACCTAATCTCTATGTATACTTCGGGCAGCTCTGTTCCAAAAAAAAATATGTTGCATATTTTTTTTCACCTGTAGTCAGGCAGAAATTTTCAAAGTAAATTTTTTAATTTCAGTTATCAAAAAAATAACATGCCTGACATGACTGGTTTCAGTGAAAACTTTGGGATCTTAAAGCTGGGATTGGTAACTCTGAAGGGCTAGCAAAATTTTAAAGTAGCATTGCCTCAGACACACACACCTGCATGAGATCTGCTGCATCACAACTGATTTGTAATAGAGTATCCGGCTGTTACAAGTAACCATGGCAGCGGTAATTTTGGCTTTTTCTCTTCCAGTTTCCGGTAAACTTGCATTAATCTATCTCCTGTAGCAGCAGCAGCAGCAGCAGCGGCAGCGATGCACTGTGAGTGCAGGCTGGTACAAGGTAGGGTAGGGTGTATGCAGGGAGATAGGGGAGCATATGATTGTATATTTCCAAGTGGATCACAAGGCAGTGATTGGTCAGCATTTTTACAGGATTGCAGCACGTACAGATGTAGGCTCTTTTTGGACTTTATTCAGATATGTTTTTTTTTTCCTCATAAGTTATTGATTTCTATCAGGATGTAAAGACTGTTTCAACCAGTATAACAACTGGTGTATATTGGATAAAACTACCAACCCCAGCCTTAAAGAGAATGTTAAAAGGAATTTTGTGGGTTTGAATAATGCTTGGCTGCATAATGTGTAATAATTTTACATTTTTTGTTATTTATCTGGTTCTTTCTGCTCCAGAAATGTACATTGGCCACATAATACTCTAAAGCATTTAATCTAAGGCTTTTCTTGTGTTTACTGCACTGTACAATAGATATCACACTGCTCAGTGTTCATCCATCATCCCCATTGTTAGAATATTGTTAGAATGGTCAGTTTTAAGAGATGCTATATTTTTTGTCTAATAAGACAAGTATCACTCAAGGCAAGTGATGCTTCTCATTAAC
Organism: Acanthurus lineatus; assembly: GCA_029814665.1. Classification (NCBI taxonomy): domain Eukaryota; kingdom Metazoa; phylum Chordata; class Actinopteri; order Acanthuriformes; family Acanthuridae; genus Acanthurus; species Acanthurus lineatus. The sequence continues at coordinate 823,969 of JAPZDV010000024.1, forward strand.
TGGTCATCCTTCACACTGCCTGTTGATTAGCCTGTAATCAGTATTGCAAGGACCCTGCAGCCTCTTTGCATTACTGTGACCTCTTGCAATGATACTGATATAGAAATCCTTGCTATCAGTGATGCACAAAACAGCATGTTCTTTTAGAACCTCACTTGCATGAAATAAACCTAGCATGAAATAGATGGTGCGTCTCTGGAAAAGCAGAACAGCAGTGCTCGGAGAGATTGCTCTTTTTTTTGGATCACTGGTGGCTTCAGGGGTGATGGTCTGTAGCTGACCTTGATCTCTAACCTCTCTGGAAGGCAGACAGTTTCCCTGCAGGGATCTGTGACATAAAGTTCTGCTCCATGTGTTATATCATTTATTACAAATCACAAAAATAGGTGTAAAAGTTTTTTTTTGCCTTTGGGAAATGTTCAGCAGTAATGTGAAGTTGGCTGACCAGGTTAGCGCATGATAAGAATATGAGGGTTTGTACTCACCATAAACCAGACTTAACATGGCACAAAAACTGTATTTTACCTAGGGTTTCAACACAAGCTACATTACCTGTCCCTTGGATTTTGGTGTGATAAACAGCTTTCGCTAATTTGATTAATCCTTTTAAACTGGTTAGAGCATTTAGCATAAAAAAGGCAGCCTTGTCTTTTCTCATAGAAGAATAACTCAGTCAAACAAGAGCACATACCGTATTTCCTCTAATATAGACTGATATTCAGTTAAAAGCTGGGATGCAGATAATATCTGGGGGTGTGATCGGCACAAACAAATAAAGTCTTGGCTGCAAATAGGATAAACAGGGTGATAACATCCCACTGACTGTTATATCATGAGCATATCAGTCAGGGCTGCCAACTTCTGATCTCAGCTGAATGAACTGGATTTCTCACATAAATCGCATCATCAGTAGCTTAATATTTCTCTCAAAAAAACTTGCACTGGTTTAATTTTATAAAAATAGAAACAAAGCGTGTCCTGTTCAATGCCGAACGTACTATTTAACTCCATATAGTACACACACACAAACACATGCAAAGCTCTATATTTTTCTTGTTCTATGTTGCTCTTATTCCATAGACGTGAAGTAATAGAGGAGCTCTGAATAATGATAATGAATAATGATCATGGGCATCAAAAGCAAAAAAAAAGTGAATCATACAATTTTGGGGGTCCCTTCTCTAAAAATTTTCAACAGAGTAGATATATACAGATATATCCTGTATTCTGATGCATTTTACTAAGTTGTTAATGCATTTATCTGGCTGTAACACAAGGAAAAAAAACAAATGACAAATTTTGTGATTTTTCAGAGAAACTGATCAACCCCAGTCTTATCACACATTAAAAAATATTCAAAGCTAAAAGTAAAGAAACTATTTTGATGAATATCATAACAAGGACATTATAACAATGTTGTGCACCAGGCAAGTAATTATTTATCAAAATGGGGAATACCTGTTATAAGGGATTTAGCTGTTAGTCAGCTGAGATGAACTGATTCTGGTTACTACTAGTGGTGATTATTTCTGACTACCCTCTAAAAGAAAAAAAAAAGTATTTAGGTTCATGGTGTGGCTTTTGCATTTGTGTTGTGGCTTTTGCATTCGAATTACCCAAGTAATCTTATCAGCCTTATTGCTAATACGGCTGCAATGTTCATATTCTTAAAGTCTTGGTCAGTAGTGAGGTGACAAGTTTGTCATTTTAGCTTTGGGCCAGTTTAGGCCTGGTGCTCAGAGCCATGAGCAATCAGTTCTGCTTCTGCTTAATGGTTTACCCTAGCTGCTACACTCACTACTGATTGCTACTCTTGTATTCATCAGCTACGCTGGCTCTCTCTGGCTGCAGCAGTCTGTGCTTTGTGACAGCAGACATTGAGCGACATGGCAAGTTATGGTGGACCTGAAATAGGATCTGTTTTGAAGATGTCCCTGAGGTTTTGGGGTCAGATATTCTGTTCATTTCCCGTCAGATTACATCCCAGATAAATACATTGGCCTTGGGTGACCCAGAGCAAGTGATGCCCCCAGAGTCCCACCCCCAGGGCCTGCTTGCATTACCACTGCCTGTCATCACTGTCAGTGCTCTGCTGGGAGAGCTGTCACAAAATAATGGCTGCTGCAAGGCTAACTGGGCTATAGAAAGCTTTATTTTTAAGACTAACTGTTGAGTCAATAAGTGTTAAAAAACATAGCACTTAACAAACTTCCCCTTTTTCTCTAAAGAAAAACAGAGTCCAAAGAAAACAACATTTCCGGAGGTATTTGAACCTTTAACAGATAAACAGGTTTAAAGCTGTCAATTTAATGACTAGAACTTGAAAATATGAGTGTCTTTATTGTCTAGCTAATTTATCCTTTAAGTTGCTATACACCTTTGCTGAGAGCCCTCAGCAGAATGAGTCCAGATGTCCCTTTCTTTGTCAAGCAGTCACCAAACTGCTCCTTGGTAGCTGATCACATGATCTGCTGGATGGTCCCAGATTGGATGAGCACCTTGATACTGCTGACTTCAAGGCGGAGTCTCTTCTCCGTGACTGATTTGGTAGATTGACAGCATCAAAGTGGGGGTGATTGTCTGTTACACACACAATGGGCAAACTATTCCGTGTGCAGTCACCTGTGGTGAGTTCTGAGTAGAGTGCAGCTAAGAAAACGGCACTGTTAATTCCACTGCCAAGTGCCAAAGTCTCTCCTGCTAAAGTGCTTTGAACAACTGTCCTGACCCTCTTTGACTGCCAGCATATGGTTGAGAATCTTCCATCCTCTCCCATTGGCATGATTAGGTGTCCCCCTTGAGTGTCTCTGTCTGGAAGGTTCCCCATAGAGGAATCACTGAACACCACCAGTTTCAGGGAGCTGTCTTTTTCCAAGTACTGAACCCTCAAAGTTACCTCTCCAGATTTCAGTTTTCTGATAAGTTTGTTTGCACAGTGCAGGGTCTGAACAGTGGCATGCTTTGTACTAGATGCCAGGATGGATATGTCACACATTATGTCAGGTCTACTTTGCAGTGCCATCCACAATATTTGGCCAATTTTTGACTTAAGCATGTCAGTCTCAGTGTCTGTTAGACACTGTGTCTGTGTGGCTCTGGTGGGGTCCATAGGGATAAGTTGCAGATTCTTTGTATACATAGATTGTTGTACCCATATCTCATCCTCCAAGGAGTGAAGCTCCATTCCAATGTAGCTGAAGCTGTTGTGTTCTTCACATTCCACTCGAAAAGCAGCTTTCAAGTGAGGGATGACTTTTGTGGAGAATTTTTTTGAACCCCCCCAGATGAGGTCATCCACATGACAAGCAAGAACTCCCATCACATTGCAGGAGTCATCTAGCCAGTAGAAGACTGCTGGATCAACTTTTGACACAGAGGCCCCCAACTGCTGCATAGTGTCTTTAACTCTATTCTACCAATAGAGAGAAGCATCTGCTAGGCCATTCAGGTTTGGTGATGGAAAAGTTGTTCATTCAACAAAAAAGTGAAAATTCCAGTCAAAATAGAACAAACTAGATGTCAAATTGAAACATAAGTTATCCCTGCAGATATCCCATTGCTTGCAAAACTTCATTAAAAAGAACAGGTGCCATTTTGGACATTGGAAATGACAAAGCCACAATGTTTAAACAACCTGTGAAACTTGAACTGACATCTTGAGGACATTATGTGTGAACTTCAAAGATGACAGTAATTGGATGAAAGCGAAATACAAAATGAGAATGACATTCTCATTGTGACAGAAAACATGACGACAAAGGAAAAACAGAAAATTATGTTGAAAGTACACAAGCAACTCGGACATGCCTCAGCTGAAAGATTGCAAAAACTACTGGCCTGCTCAGGGAATAATGACAATGAATGCACCGCAATTCTCAAGGATATTGTAAAAAACTGTGAGACATGCATCAGATACAGTAAACCAAAGCCAAAGCCAGTGGTGGTTGCCTATGGCCTCAAACTACAATGAAACTGTAGCTGTGGACTTACATGAGTTAGAGCCAGGAGTGTGGTATTTGCATGCCATTGATCACTTCACACGCTTCAGTGCAGGGAGCATTACCACCTCCAAGAAACCCAGAGAGGTTGTGAAACACTTAATTCACTGCTGGATTAGTGTTCATGGTCCTCCATGCAGACTGTTTAGTGATAATGGAGGTGAGTTCAACAATGAAGACATGAGAGACATGGCTGAAAACTTCAACATTGTAGTGAATACAACTGCAGCATATAGTCCATGGAGCAATGGCCTTTTGGAAAGGCATAATCAAACTCTCACTGAAATCCTAATGAAAGTGAAGAGAGATAATGGATGTGACTGGAAGACAGCCCTAGACTGGGCCCTTATGGCAAAAAACTCTATGCACAATGTATATGGCTACAGTCCCTATCAACTGGTGTTTGGGCAGAACCCAAATCTGCCTTCAGTTCTCACTGACAAGCCGCCAGCTCTAGAAGGTACTAATGTGAGTACTTGGATAGCCCAGCACATCGCAGCATTACATGCTACAAGGAAAGCATTTACAGAAGCTGAATGCTCCGAGAGAATCCGAAGAGCCCTTCGTAAACAACTTAGGCCCACTGATGACCACTATGAAACAGGAGACAAAGTCTACTATAGGCGAGTGGATTGTAAAGAGTGGAAAGGTCCAGGTGTGGTCATTGGCCAAGACGGTGCAGTGATATTTGTCCGGCATGGGGGCACCTATGTTCGGGTACATCAATCCAGGCTTCGAAAAGTGGAGGGCCCACAAGCAGTGCTGGGAGAAAGGGACAATCAGCCGGAGGATACAGAAAACCATAACATGTTACCAGAAGCAGGACTCAATGAAAATAACTGTGACACTGAAAATGAAAGTGACGATGAGACACCTTTAAATGGTGAATTCCTTCACTCAGAGGACAACAGTGAGCCCCCCAGTACATCAGTACAACCTGGAGAAGAACATCATGATCAAACTGACACATCACAGACACATTCAATCACTGCACAAAGGACAATCACTGAAGGCCTTCTCCTGAAAACTGGACAAATAGTTACATACACAGATAAGGAAAATGGCTGACCCCACACTGGAAAAGTCCTCAGCTGGGCAGGAAAAGCCACTGGAGCATACAAAAACTGGTACAATCTAAAGTTCACTGAGCCTGAGGAAATTGTTGGCAAAACAGGTTCAGTTGACCTAGAACAAGTAGACAATCTTCAAGTCCTTCCACCTGAGCATGCGGAGATATGTGCTGACTGCTATAAAGATGACATATTGATTGTGAATGATGATGCCTTCATACAGGCCAAGCACACTGAACTCAACAACTGGAAGAGGAATGATGTATTTGAA
>JAPZDV010000024.1:833069-856456 GCA_029814665.1 Acanthurus lineatus
CTATCTATCTATCTATCTATCTATCTATCTTTCTGTCTGTCTGTCTGTCTGTCTGTCTGTCTGTCTGTCTGTCTGTCTGTCTGTCTGTCTATTTATCTATCTATCTATATGCTATGCTTTGAAATAATTGAATTATAATTCAGTGTATAATAATATATATAAATCTCCTCAAGAACTGTATGTCATCTTCACTTATTGTCAAAGAGCTTTTATTCCAAACTCTGATGTTGCAGTTTGCTGTGGTTTTGTAGACTTATGTTTCAAACACGATGGAGTCTGTATTTTTCTGGTCACTCTGGACAAGTTTTCAGTATGATTTAGGTTTGTTCGTTAAGACTTTAATATTGTTTATTTACAACTTAAAGCTGCTGCTAGATGGTATTGTGATAATGAAGTTGTTAAAGTTAAAATAAAACTGAACAGTGTGAGAAAGATATTACAGTCCTGATGTGATAAAACAGTGGATGTGGCAGCTACAGAGGCTGTCTCAGCTCTCCTCTTTGCTTTATTTTTTTTACACACTCTCTAAGTGATAGAGCAGACTGTCATGTGAAATCTATTCACTATCAAAATGTTACTTTGGAAACAAAAACTCAGCACATCAATTTTGACAAGTTGCATTTGCTGGCATCAGCCCCTCCTCATTTCCTGGACGCTCTCTCATTTCCTTCTTTGTCAAAATCTCATCAGTCCGTCTCAGGCATATTTTCAGCCACTGCTGCTGCCTGCTGCACAGCCTCCAAGTCCAGCTCTCGGAGTCCCACAGCTGCATCGATCCAGCAGCGGTGGCGCAGAACCAGTGTTTGTACAGAGAATGGGGCCTGTCCACTCTCCTCTCATGCACTGGCAGACTGTATACACCTGTCTAATTGAGGCTGGCATCTGCTGTGCATACAGAGCCAAGGGCCTCTCGACAACGATTAGAACTCTGACAGGCTTGGCTCTCTTTTAGACTGCCGCTTCACATCCGCAGAACTGTTTGGGTGAAGGAGGAATGTATGGTCATAGTTTGATGCTTTCTGGCACCAACAAAGGAAGTTGCACATTCTGAGTGAGAAAGAGATGAACAATACATGTCAGTTAACGCTGTGAATGTAATCCTTGTTTCATGTTCTCCCCTTTGGATCCATATTCTAAAGATAAGCAGTTTTGCCTAGGGAAACTAAGTGAGCTCTGCTGAAATGTTGCCAGGGAGAGCCAGTATTTTGGTAGGGGAGGGGGATGAGAACAAATGAGAAGATGTGCCATGGGCCCGAGTTGACTACAGCAGTGTGTAGCTGTTGTAATTGAAGGTTACTTGTTGTTGCTAATTTTTACTGATTTTACTTTTGTTTTACTGAAAATTGTCTCATGAAAAGTATTAAAAAAGGTCCAAGTTACTATCGTGATGACTGAAGCCTTTATACATAAGTAGAATAATATAAGTACAACAAAAAATTTGATGAGTACCATATTAAAACTATTGCACAAAAAATTAAGGTATTTTAAGAAAAAATAGAAACTACAAATTAAAGAACAACTAAGTCATTCTACACATCATTTACAGTGCACAAAATAACAACATAATCTTCTGTAAATGCACTCTCCTGTGTATCTCTATCTATTACAGGATTTGTGTTGTACCACTAAATAAGACAATCATTCTAAGTATTTAGATTAGAGCATGCTGTCTTATATTTAGAATAACCTGGAAAGTGTGTGCATCTTGTGCATTTTACAATGGTCTATACACAGGCTGCCAACACATTTTTAAATTTCCAAGCATTTCCATGACTTTTAAAGACCCATAAAGTTTCAGTCACTGTTTTCCCCACAACCTCGTTAACCATTATCTACAGATATAGCTGTAAAAAATAAAAAATAAAAAAAGGTACCACATGTATACTCAAAGATAACACATTAACCCAACTAGCTAGATAAAAGACTTTTAACTTAAGTACACAGAGTGGAGTAACAGTAAGAATAGCATTAAGCAAACATCACATTTGTATCTGCTACACAGAAAACAAATTCAGTGACTATCTAAATAAACATCTTCCTGTAAAAACATCAGTTAGACCAATTAGCTCAACATATTCTGGATGAGCTAATATGGAAGAGCATCTTTGTCTATATGTAAAATGGTTGGCAGACTAGCCACCCACTTACCAACAAATGTTGTGGGTAAGAGGATGTCCAACCATAATGAACACTTAAGAGGAGACATTTCCAATTTTTCAGTTGTGAGTGCAAGCTTCACTTGTTTTGCAACTTTGTTAATTTTAGAGAAACCTCTGCGATACTGCACTCACAGCAGTTTCCACTGCATGTTTAAGTTTGAAAAAAGAACTTATGCATAGGTAATATAACCTTCTGCCTCATGTCACTCTGCAGCGTAATACCTTTAAAGCACCTTGCTGTGCATGCTCACACACTGTTTTGTAAAATAGACCACTCTATGCCTTCCTGCTCACACAGTATTTTTCCTATGTTTATTTGGCAACAGCCCACCACCACTGTAAAACTATGAGCATATATGCCAGTTTTTTTTCACTATAAATATTCTTGCTTTTGACATAAAATAATTAACATACATTCTGACACATAAGCCATCAGGAGCAATTCGAAGATCAGTATCTTGCCAAAGGACACCTTAACATGCAGACCAGAGGAGTCACAGATTACATGACCAGCTTTCTGTTTAAAAGAAAATCTCAACTTCCTAAGTTTCTGTCAGAATGACCAGAGTTTTCCTGTCTAATTTTTGTATGATTTTATTACTATTATTTCCTATATATTTTATTTGATACCATATCACTATTTTGTCATTGAAGGGCAGTGTTTCCACCATGTTTTCAGTTTCTCTGTCTCTGTCATTTGTAAGCTGAGAGTTTTGTATTAAGAAATTGCTTTAATAGCACAGACCTGTTTTTGGAGGCTTAGGTCTGTGAAATACACATTTGCCTTCAATCGCATCGATACAGCACAACACAACGGCAGTAGTATATGTATATGAGCACTGCAAAATGGCAACATGTATGATGCCCGCGACTTGCTCCTTCTCTCTAGTGGTCTTATGTGTAATTTCACTGCAGATGATCACTGCCACGCTGTTTCTTTTTAACTCTAAACGAAGACATTTGCTTTAACCTGATGATGGTATGAAAGCTGAGAATCTTACAGGCTGCTGTCACAAATCATCACCATATGAAGGGCGGAAAAGAGCAAAATCTGCTCTCTTGTGTAACATGGTTTTCTGTTCTCATTTTGCCAGTTCAGCTGTTTTTCTCTTAAAAGATATTAGAATGATTATTCATTCAGCAGTTGAATGTGTCAGCAGACAAAGGGGCTGGATGTGTTTGTGCTGTCAGAGTGGGAGGGGGAGGGATCTATATTGTATTGTGACATTAAAGCCGAACCTTAGTGACATTACTGAAGTATTAGATGTTCTTATGGTGCTGGATTTTTCATTTTAAAGTACAACTTTTCAGAGTTCAATGAAATACATCACTGCAAGAGAGTGTATCATTTGAAATGTGTTTTAATTACTTTCATCGACATGAAGGGCTGGGCACCGAAAATGTAATGAACTGACCGAGTAAAATGCCACTGACAGTACACCCCAGGCTCTCGTTCTTGCAGTGATAAACATAAAACATGCAAATGCAGAGAACAGTCACAGAATTCTGTCAGAAGAAATCAGTTGCATCATTATTTACCTTTAGAGAAGTCGGGTTAGCTGCAGAGCAGTGCCTGGAGTCAAACAAATAGCTGGCGAAGGCTCAGCGATGCAAATCTGCAAAAGTAAGACGAATGCCCTTATGTGTAAGGAGTGAAGACTTTTGCATACAATTCTGCTCTATAACACTAATACGAAGAGCATTTTGTCCTTGTATTCACTCATTGTAAATGTGTGCTTTTTAGCTTCTACTCTTTGGAAGTATATCAACCACAACACATTCTGGAGCCCAACTCTACTCTGCAAGTCAGCCTCAGAGAGCATATTTGTAAGAGCAGAATCAAATTAGTTACAGCTGTATGAATCATATCTTAACACAAAAAACTGTAAAAATGGCAAAATGTCACCCTTCAATTTGACCTGGTGAAGTTAAGAAATGATCTGTTTGACTCCTTATTGTACTTTGACTAAAAAGCTGGGACAGTAAGCTTGTGAAAGGGTTACATCTTACAGAGGACAGCTGGAGAAACTGATAGAACTCGCATGATTGGGATTGTATTCTGAAATAAGCTTGCAGTGCAGTGCTGCAGGGCAGAGAGTCATTTTTGAACAGCCCAATGTAAGACTGGCAGTTGGAGTCATGCGGTATTCTTGAAAAAGGCTTAATTATGTACCAAGAAAATGCTGCAGGCTGCAGGGGGTCCTGTGTGCTCTGAATGGCTGGCAGAAACAAGAAGGACTGAATTCAGTTGCACTGCTTCTCTAACAGTAACTGGCACCTGTTTCCTTAAAAGCGGCTATTCAGATCTCCCACATTACAAATAACAGGCTGCTACATTCTTTCTTGTGAGTGTGGAAAATTACGCTCTGTATGAGCAACAGTAAGGAGGACAAAACAAGATAGCACATGAAAAATCTGATTTAATGTGTTTGTGACTTTTGCATAATCTGAGATCTAGATGTTAATAAGGCTTTAAATAGTCTGAGTTTTACTGATAATAACTGATGATCATGACTTGCAATGCTAAGGCACATCAATGTCCCATGTGGGAGTGAACTGTCACTACACCCATAGAAAAATAGAACAACAATGATGACATAACTAGAAGTTATTGCCTCACAGTGTTTTTTTAAATGACATCATTGGTGAAATGGTTTTACGGATGAGATGCACTGACATAGAATTACATTAAAAAGTTGAAATACAAACAAGCTGGTAGTTAAATTACTCTGATAATTAACTGTGAATTGAGCAAACACCTACATATATATCACTAAAAAATAAAATTAGATTAATACTTGTAACGGATACTGACTCTCTCAGCAGATCTAAATGCTCAGCTGTTCAATACCCTGAAGAGAGTAGTTATATTTTAAAAATTAAGGAGAGGCCCATATAAAGCATATAAAGCCCCTGCTTAGAGTCCTTAAAATCCAACCAGTCATTCAACCCCATGTGGGAGTTAATTACATGTTAAAGCCACAAGCAAGCCTTAAGTCTAACCCTGGAAGTCTTAAGCAAGTCCACAGTTACTCTGAAACAATCGAACAAGTCTAGTCTAGTCAAGTCCCCTCTGTAAGTTCGACAAGCCATTGCTCAGGTTAGGCAAGTCAAAAGTCGTTAAAATTCAACATTTAAATAAGTTAAAAGATGGTTGTCACGAAAAAATGAACTAACTTTTAACATTAGCCAAAACTGTTGCAGCCCACTCAACCTTAAAAATCTTATGACATTTTGTTGCAATCAGTTAAAAGCTTCCAAAATGTACAGCAATGAAGACAAGGATTGTGCGAGTTGTACAAGATAGAGGGGTTCACAACCACTTACTGCAGCAGGTAATTTCTCCTACAAAACACTACTACTTAGACCAATACTCGGATACACATCCGTCAAAACCACTGTTGTGCAATCTACTCAGACTAGTTCAGTGGAAAAGTGGATTACATGACCATCTAAAAAAAAAAATAAAATCAACCACTACAACTTATTCCTCATATACTAAAAAAAGGAGAGTGGGCTCTGGAATTTAAATAGCTAGTTGTAATAGCTATTCTGCATTGTTTCTTAAAAAAAACACTGACCATATAGAATACACTTATGTGTGGGTTTGATTTTTTTTTCTTTTTGCTCAACCATAAGAGGATTGAGGATTTTGAGGATTTAAATGCATGTTGGCCAGGTGTCTCTTTGCACTGGCTTCTTTTTCTTTACTTTAGCTTTCATGGTTGCTGTAGCAGGATAATAGTTGCTCATTTGTAACAAAGATCCATTGAAATGTGTTCTGAGCCATTAGGATTTCATCTATAACACTTTAGGAGTGTTGCCTTCGAACTAAATGTCAATATGAAACTATCAATTTGACTAAAACCACTGCATTTGCTTAATCCATTACAGTCAACATCAGATTTATCACTTTATCATTTCATAGAAATACACACTGCCCTAAAATCACTTATTTTACATTTTTTTGTCTACAGTTTGATTTCGTTGTAAAATCAGGAAAATCAGTTGCTGCTTGGAAGTTCACAGAAGTCTTAGGTGTGATCCACTTGGTTAAATGGTCAGCAAAAGTATTAAGTATTTGAATATGTGAAAAGCAGTAAGTTTATGAAAATGTGCAAAAACAGTGGCATGGTCCTTTAATGTTAGCGATTGAAATCCTTTTTTTTTTATAAACAACATTGTTATTACTATAATAAAATGCTGTTTTTTGAGTCTTATCCAGATATCTAAAGTAGACACAAACCTGAAATTAACACTCTTCTTTGACTCAAAAAATATCCCAACTCAAAAACACAGTCCAGTCTCTCAGGAGTGTCATTCTTGTAAATACACCTGACAGCAGCCAAGAAAACCATCATTACCACAAACAATGCAGTGAGCCTGATGGTACAGATAAAAACAAGACAATTCCTTCTAGACAGTTTGCATTGCTTTTGAACACCTACTCACTCGACTGCTGCCGTTGCCCTCGTCATGAGTTATTCTGTCTCATTCTCTCCATAGAGATATTGGCTTTTCATACATTGATTGAAAGCCTCATTCTCAAAGGAGCTGAAGCTGAAAGGCTGACAACACTATAGCCAGTAATGGCTCCTGCTCCATCGTGCAGACGGAAGGTGCTTTCAGTGTCATTCTTCTCAACCCTCACATTTGTGTACCCCCCCACCCCCCCACCCACACACACACACACACACACAAATTACACTAAGGATCAGTGCCACTGTCTGCTATTTATTTCCACATCTACGAGGTCAACCACTGAGGCATTTTCCATGGGCTCCTTTTTAGCTGATCCAGTATTGAAGTCTTCAATCTTAAATTGAACACAAGGCCGATCCTCAAATTATTTCTGCAAATTCAATGAAAAGATGAATAAAGGTTGCTTACGAATTGATGCTCTCTAAATTCCTTGTTGCATTTTTTCGGCATGTGGTACAGCGCAGGGTACATACAGTGCAAAGAGGTAAACATACTCCCACAGCCTCAACAAGATTTAAATGCATGTCAGCCAGGTGTCTCTTTGCACTGGCTTCTTTTTCTTTACTTTAGCTTTCATGGTTGCTGTAGCAGGATAACAGTTACATGGAAAGGTACAATAAAATATTTAACACTGTAGACCTGATTCTGTTAGTTTCAAACTGAATGTAGAGAGAACCAGAGGGAGTGCTGTGCAAGTCCACTGAGGCAACACGCATATAGTTATTAATTCTTATTTTTATAGAACATTGTATGAAAGTGTATGGTTACATGCAAAATTTGGAAGTTAAGATACATAAATCTTCTGTATATATTTAAATCCTTAAAAATGTGATCTCTTTTTGTTTTCAGAATGAACTACCTAAGGACTTTATGAAGAAATTAAATTCCAGCATTCTTTTTAAGACTCAGGTTGAGAATACTGCGTTCAAAAGGCAGAAAAATATTATAATAGCACAGCATGATTTTGCAGTTTGAGCTTATAAACATTCACTCACATTTCAACCCTGACAAATACTCAAGTAAAACAAAGGCCTAATTATATTTTTTGACATCAAAATAGCATTTATGTTATTTGGTCTAACACATCAGGTACTGAAAGTAATTTCCCTCCAAAATGAAAATGCCCCTTTGCTGATTTTACACATGAGGATGTCTTTAAAGGGGTTAGAAAACGTTACTGTAAATGTAAAGAAAAGTTATATATAATCTGTTGTGGCTCCAGAGGGAGCTGTTAGGTGCCTTGTTAGATATCTCATTTGATGTCACTTGAGTCAGCATCAGTTTAGGTTTCGAGTCTAAAATTAAAAAGAATCTGAGGGTGTTAGATGGTAGGCTAGAGCTTACCCGACCTATATGTCTGCTTCAGGCACTAGGGTACCTTAACCTAAGTAGCATAAGATGGCAACTCTTAAGTGAACTGTACTATCAGTAGTTAAGATGTATTGTGGGTAAAGTTGGCACAAGGTTTAGAAAAGGAATATAAATACATGATAAAAATATATTATTAGCTCTGCTGAATGGACATGGCATCTGCTTGCTTTTTAAAACATTGATTGCAAGTCTGACAAATTTTATGATAAAAATGTACCAAATAACAATGTGAAAAAATGAAAATGCGATAAGGCTAGCTTTTAGTGATGAATCTAATGTAATCAGCAGTTGAATCTGTAGCTCCTTTTTTCTCTTGCTTAAGCTTGCCTCAGTGTTCTGGTTCACTTTCATCAGCATTTACAACTCACAAATTTGATAAAAAGTTATTTTTTAAAGGTAATGATGTCAGTGTCAGTTTCACAGTTTTTGTTCCAATCCTGCCAATTGCAACTTGATTGTTTAAGTGAGCATTTAATCCCACCCATACTGATTTAATTGGTTTAACTGTCAAATATAGATGGGGTTAAAATATAAATTTCATTGGTTTGGACCCAGTTTGGGCAGGCACAAACAATATTCCATCCCCAGTGACAGAAAATGGGGCTACCTGGACCTTGCTGACCCTGGTTGTTGAGCCAGGGCCAGCACCTCCATGCCTGGCTGGAGGGAATGAACTTTGTCTGTCAGATAAATGTGCCCCCAGTGCTCATTTTTTTAAACGACTTCAACACAAGTGTTAAAAATACAAATTATCTGACATCAACTGTGCAGCAATGACAACTATTTTCTTTTCCCCTCTAGAAGTAGCACACAGATTTAAATTTTTATATATCAAAAACTACATTTTTTGTAATGTTTACATCAAATTTAACCATTTTTTATAAACATGTGCTTATGTGAACAGGCTATTCCTAACAGGCAACCCCCCTAGAACTGCTGTTAATAGACAGAGACCTTTAGCACTTTTATTAATTAAAATTTTCTCCCACTGGCCAACATTGACCATCTTACCTCAGGGACTAACACATCAAAGGGTATGGACCTACATGCCACAGGTACAACATTGGCCCAAAGCACAAGCATAAATTTGGCTTAAGGAAGTGTTACATCTGGTAAGGTTAGGTAATGTTATAATATTAAAGATAAGAAATTGACTGAGTAAGTGTTTAAAATCTTTAAATAATATCCTATATTCAGCTCTACATTAGCCCAAGTCCAACTGTGTAATGGGTAAGGGTTAGGGTCAACACTCTCTTCCTCTAATTCTTCTTCTTCTATCTCCTGTTGTTTTAAATAGCAGTTGGCATCACTGCAACAAAATCAAAATCAATGTTTAACCCCACCCAGGTTAGACTTAAAATCAAATTCACGGTGGGGCATGCTGCAGACAGGTACTTCTCACTGTTCCATTTTTTTTTTCTTTCAAATGAGGAAACAGAATAGGCCTATTTGAGGTTTGCATAACCAAGTTAAAATTCATACACACTTTTTTGAGCGCTTAAGGATCCAGTCATCACTAAAGTGTATGTTATGTAAGAGAGACAACATTAACAAACACAATGGTCAGTTATCATTTTAAAATTTAACTCCAGTTCTAATAAAAATAGCTCTACATCCCTGTGTCTTAATCTGATTGACTCATTTGTTAAATATACACCCACAAACAGGAAGCCTTGCTGTAATGGAAATGCAAATCACTGTTGTGCCCAGTTGAGCCACAAGTGTTTATGAAAAACACCACAAGTGTTCAAAACAGTCAGCTTCTGCAAGTTACATTAATGTAAAGAAATAAATTAATTAAATTTGACTTGGGTTGAATCTTTTTAAAATTTCTGTCAGTGTAAATGGACTGATATTTTACGTGCCCTTTCCTGCCAAACATCGTTAGAAAGATTGGATTTAATGCAAAAGCAAATGTCCATGCAATCAAATTTATTAAAATATTTAGTTCAAAAAACATTGGACCCAATCTTACACTCAGCTCAAAGCCGGTGTGTCAGAGGTGCAGGTGTCATTGCTATCTTATACCTGGTGCAGATGTCTTTTTTGCAACTTGTGTAAGATAGCAAATCCACTTGCGCTGAGTCTGTGTACTGAGGGGTGGGAGGTCTGAAAGTAAAGGCATAATGAAGGCAGGGCTTGGCGCATTTGCTATCTTGTACCTGGTGTGCTGAAGTTACGCTTTTACGTTTGCACCTTGTGTTTAGACCAGCCAAAACCTAAACAAGGTGCGAACGTAAAACAGCCTGTACTGTTAGATACAGTGCAGCTGGCCAATGTGCTCACACACGTCTCCACAATCGCACACTATTCTTTTCTGTTTTTGCCACTCAGCTGTGTAAAATATTTAAGTGTCCTTTGGACATATTTAGTAAAGTTAATAAAGTGTACTTTGAAAATATTTTTGATCACAAAGTGTAAATTTTTGAGTAAACAGTATGCTTATGGGAGTGTGTGTATCTCGTGTTTAAACATACACCTTTTATTTATGTTAGCCCCTAATCCTAATGCCTGATTGATCTCAATTGACATGAAGTATGGAACAGATTCACTGATTGGTTATTGCATTTTGGCCCAGAGAAACACCCACAAATAAATGAGGTGATTGTGCACAGCTGACAGGACTATCCTGCTGTCTGCCAGTGGTCAATTGTGCTTTGCCATAGAAAAGTGTGAGATAGGGCACATAATCTCACCTGAAACCACCATGAGAGGTAACTAATTTTAACTTACCTTTACCAAAGTGCTCTTTTTTTGGTTTGTTTTAGCTTAACCTACCAAAACATCTCAGGATGGCACAGGAAGTTTCATGATTTGTATCTCAACGAACTGTCTCTATATGAAATCTGTGCATGAAATACTTTTCTTCTTTACAAAATGTACAGTTCTACAAATAAATAACATATTGCCAAAAAAAAAGAACAACAACAAAAAAAATCTAAACATGACAATAACAACAGAAATTCCAAGCAGACACAGCTATTGGCAGACATTGCTCAGGTGCCTTCCTGCCAATGGCTGTATGAAAAATTATATAAAATTAATGCCTTAAATCAGGTTCTAGTTTCAACGTAATGAAAAATTCATGCATGAATAGGACTAATATATGAAAACATACAAACACAAAATTTTAATGTTATTTTCAAGATACCTTAAATAGCTCAGAAAGAAACCATGTATAAAATTTCATCATCATTTTCTCAGCTGTTTGCACAAAAGATCCTCTTAGTGTCCTCTGTCTGGGCAACCTAAACCATAACACTTTAGAACTATTAAACATTCTATAGAAGCCTGACCTTTTAACAGGATTGAATATTCTACATGATTTGAGTTCTCCTCCTGTTTTTTTTTTAAAGATCATTTCAGTTATCACGTCAAAGCAATTATAAACCAAGCCTTCTTTATAAAATCATGAATACTGTTCCTATCACTGCTAGTAATGAAGTGTCTATTAGGAGGTGTTAATGCAGGAAAGATGTATGACAAAACTACTTGGGTTATTCGGTTGTTACCTCTGGTGAGTTTATCATCTTGTTAGTCTGGGGTTAAGATGATTTTATTCATTATCTTTTAATTTCCGCTTACACCTATTACAGCCACAACTAAAACATATGTATGCATGTGAACAAACATATATTTATACATTCACCAGTTATGGTTACACTGCATTAATCAAAGGAAATAGCTAGTCTTTGGAACTGTCCTCTTGAATTTGAAGAGAAACACGTACAAACAGCCAAATAAAACCCCACCAGATTATAAGAGCCTGCAGAATTTAGTCCATGGTTACAAGTGGGGTGATAGCAAGAATGGTGGACATTTTAACTGGCCTTGTACGTGCTCCCATCCACTTCCTTCACCCCATTCCCCACAGTGTGACCTCTACACCTTTCTCAGGTGTCTCGATGGGGGCAAATCTCCAAGGAAAGGCAATTTTGGAACAGCATTAACCGCAGCCTGGCCTCTGACCCAATACTACAGCTTTAAGCTTCTGACAGAGCAGCCATGCTAACTACTGTTGGTCACCGAGAGTAAAGAAAAGCATGCTGAAACACCCACAAACACACACTTACACATACCACCCTGGGGACTCCTTCACCTGCTAACCTCTTACAGAAAAGGGGATTATCACAGGCTGTGCTGTGAATGCTAGAATTCTGTGTTGACCTTGCAGCAAAACTGCATCGTGCTTGAGATATAGATTTGTAATGAGAAAACTATTCTGCAGCTAAATCCACATGGACATCAAGCTTAGTTTTTTATTTTGATGCGTAATATGACTTTAAAAATATTGTTTGAAAAATAAGATAAATTAAATTTATACAAATCTCTATTGATGCTCAAGTGAGGATATCTAGATTTTGCAGCAGCAAAAGACAGAAATACACGCAAATAAATAAAAGAAATTCACTTAAAAATAAAATTATTATAAATAAATTATGCTCATATGGAAATTGAGTCATTACACTCAATAGCAGTACACACAGTATATGCATCAAATTTTGTACTTGAACTAATAATGCAGTACTGTCATTGTGGACTAAATGATGCAGTCAAATGAGTTTCAGTTGAATTATATTTACTAAGGTTTAACTGAAAATACAGTTTGTCTTTCAAAATGCAATCACTACATTTATAGAGCACTGTCATCTTACAACTATGGCAGGAGTCAGAATGCATCACATTAGAGAATCCAGACCATTTCTTTACTGGCAACAAACACAATCAGGCATCAAATGAGAGCAACTGTTTTTTTTCTAACAGTGGACTTGATGTCATGTCAAACTTGAATTTGAGCAGCCTGCAAAAACACAACTGTCTGATTCGGTGGTTAAGTAAATTATCCCAGTGGGTCGGGGATGTGCCAAATGCAATTTTGGTAATTTTATGGCTAGTCCCAGCAGGTGCACCTGCAGCGCACTTGGATGTATTGGCTGGGATTAGAGAGAAACAACATCATACATTATTGTTGGGCATGTTAGAGGCTGTGACAATCACAGCCATTCACATTTGTTACCTTCATCCCTTTTATACAAAGGGCCCTCCCCATCATGATCTACTGACAGTTTGAGAATCCTGTGCAGTTTTTTACAAAGAGGAAACGTTTTATTTTCCAGAATGTGCAGAGTTGCAAACTAAATATTCAGCAGCTCAGAAATGATAAAAGAAAATAATGTCTAGCTTCAAGATGTGGTGACGTTGGTGTTTTGGTGCATACAGTCATAAGAGAGTCACTGAGCTGCAATTCTTACCATGCATGGACCCCAAATTGGATATCAAACATAATGTCATAATTTAGGATGCAATAAATAAATAAATTAATGATTGACATTGCTTTTCAATGTTCTCCTTCTATTGACATATTAGGTTCTTTTAAATGATAGTTCAAGTTACAAGTAAAGGTCAAACTTAAATTTATCTTTACTTTTCTTGTATGCCATTCCAACAATTTCATCAAGATCTGTGACAGTAAGTAAAATTACAGGAAAATGTAATTCTTATAGTCTGGTCTCCTTAAGTTACAACATCAGAGAAGAAGTAAGAATTGTTTTAGAATTGCCTTGCCCCACATAACCTTTTAAAAAAGGATATTTTTACTCTTGTTGTATTACATGGTGTAAATGTATTTTTTTTTATCAGTGAGAACACAGCCTGACATGAACAGTAAAGTATAAAGTATAAAACCTCAGAGAGTTGGTGCAAAATACCTCCCAGAGAGAACAGACCAGAACAATAACTGTTTTTATACAAAGTTTTCATGAAGCAGCAATTAGCCTGTTTCTCATGGCTCATTGACCTCACACTGAACCCACTGAGGTCTGTCTTCAGATACCCCCATTAGTTTCCCATTAAAAAGTCATTAAAGCCAAGCCACTGATCTGTCTCACCTAGGTCACTATCGCTTATCATTTGCAGTAGAAGGAATTTGAAAAAAACTGAAACATAGTGGTATTGCTGATGTCATTATATATTTTTTTCTATTCCTTGTTAGCATGGAAACACACTTTGCCTTAGTGAAAAGGCTACACTCAGCCTATTCCAGCTCCACCCACATTCCACCTCTCTTGCCCATTATAGATCAGCCAGGTGTTATTTGATCAGGTACTGCTCAGCAGGTGATGGCCAGATTCACTTTACTGAGCTCTACAATAGCTTTTGGAAACCTATGTGTGATGTTATAGAGATTACATCCATATTTGAGACAGTCCAGTATTTTACAATATTGTTGTCCTTAGGGATAAAACCTGATCATGTGTAATTTATAGTCCAGACAAATGAATACACCTCAGGGCTCACCCTTGTTTGTAAGAAAATAGAGGGACAAATGTGTGGCACTTAAGCATCTAATTATCAAAGTAAGCCGAAAATTCTTTTAATTTTTTGCATAGAGAGGTTAGAACAGGTGTGATATTGTCAAGTACCTTTCATTTCATTAAAGGCTTGATGCTAAATTGTTAAATGGGTGCAAATCCCCCCCCCCCCCAAATTAAAAATCAATTACAATCATGAATGATTATCCCTTGGTAATATGGTTGGATTGGTGTTTGGTGTCTGTGGTCTCAACTTATTTTGTGTGACATACATTTGTGTAAATATTTGTAGTCAACTGGACCTGAAAATAATAAATACATGTCATAAATACATGAAATAGTAGGTCAAAGCAAAGTGCATTTTCTTTATCTCTGTTTACAAAAATGCCTTTGTATGTGTGGCCTTTTATCCCAATTGCTCATCATAGCAAAAATTCCCTGTTTAGAGGACTTTTGAAATGATTTTAAAAGAGAGAGGAAGCACTAAGGAGGCTTGAATGAAGTGTTTTTAAAATATGAGGATCATGTTTCTGTAAATTCAGAATCTGACTGATTTTGAAGTAAAGGATAGAATAGACCCTCACTCAGATTCAAGACCAGTCTGACAATACCCAAGCTAATGTTTGATTCATTAACATCAATAATAATTTAAATTTTTTAAAAATCAAATTTGGTTCAAAATTAAAATGACCTATACAACCTATATATTGATAAAATATGCATTGTTTTTTTAAATCATGTTTTGTCACAAAAAGGAATAGCACTTTTACTGATGAATTTAATGTAGAGATAAAGAGATGTAGAGATAAATGACAAATCATATAAACGGCAAAGGATCTAGCACTGATCATTGGAAAACAGGCACAGGTGGTGGTTGGTGTGTTGATTTATTTCACAGTGTGTATGAAGACAAGTTATTGCTACTGCACTAGTTTGCATTAGTTTGTTCCAACTACACCTTCTGTTTAAATTTGAGCAGAAACTCTTTCTTTTCTCTTTTTGGATTAGCATATGTTAAAAAAATTCTTTATGAATAATTATAATTAATGTTTCAATTCAGCATTTTGTCTTTGTTAGTACTGCTTTTAAAAATATATAAAAAATATATTAGGGTGAGTTTGCTGGCTCTGTTAGTGGCAAACATCACTGCTAAGAAGCAGCATGTAAAGTGGAAGCACAAATCATTCCAATGCTCATAAGGGATTCTTGACATGTTTGAACAACATGTCTTGGACAGACAAGCTGAACTGAAAACCTGATACCAGGGTTGATGGTGGCTAATTGCTGCATTTACTGCATTTCAAGAACTGTTTGCAGTACTATTGTAGGGAAACAGTGAAGTTCGAAAATTGAAGGAATACAGTGGTATTTAGAAATGGAACTCTCAAAATTTTGAACATGTATACATATCCTAATAAATCCTGGAACAGAGCTTTCATCTTTCTTTTTTTTCCTCTGTAACCAACACCTGCTCCCTGATCTAGGTTAAGTTTATTTGACTTGGACAGAATGGAGGACAGATACTGTGATGTCAAAGGCCATTCTTTCCTCATAGCAGAGGTCAAAAGTGCAGCCAGATTGAGCTGCTGTTTTTGTACTGTATTCATTTCAGTTTCTCTATTTTACATGGACTACACAGGGTATAGAATTAATTTTAGATATTTAAAAACCAAGAAGGGCAACTAAGTTAGACCAGAACACACTTTGGATTAGTACTTGAAAAGTAATACAGATCTGCTAATTTATGATTCTGAAAATGTCATGGAACACAGCAGATGAATCCATCCCACTGAGTATGATTGTAATTTAATGCAGAGTTCTTTCTGTCGTTAGCCAACACCAGGGGTTTGTTTATGCAGGAGCACAGCATGTTAATCAGCCACGTCTTGATTATGATTGGTGGGGCTGCGGGTTATGCCGCCACAATTACCATTAGCCATTTGCTTTATCATTACTTCAAATGGCTTACTGCAGGATGTTTTGGGAAAACATCATCAGCCTTGATGACGGACTAGTTTTAACTTGTCCCCAAAGCAAATAACTGTGTCAAGTTCTACCACATTATACCTGCAAAAACAGTAATTTTACTGACATTTCGAATATAATTTACAGCCAAACCCATCCAGACGTTTATTTCCCTGTAGATTTGAATTGGTCATAATGGCTCGAAGCAGAAGATATAAATTAAACAGACTCTTCCTGGCGATGTCTGTTTCACTCATATTAATAGTGGGGAGAGCTCTTTTTGCTCTAGGCACTTATACTCTTGTCTGCTCTGCATTCATTTAAGAGCATCTTGTCTTCGATCACATACTCTGTACAGTGCTATTGATTGGTTGAGTCAAACATTGTTAGCGTTGATGGATTGTTGATTTAGTGCTCCACCTGTCACTGGGAACGAGCAAGGTGTCAGTTAGAGAGAAAGAGACTGCAGTATCAGCTGCTTGTGCTGCTCGGGTCACCTCTGGTTGACACTGGGTAATCTTGACATTGAGTTTAAGAAAGGTCCTCATGGAAGGCACACTAAAATTTCAGCATCAGATTCACTAAAATAAAAACAAGATGAGTGTTGAAGTGGATGTTGCTTTCCAAGGATGTTGATTCACCGTTTGTCCTTTAATAGCTTTTAACTTGTTCATTTATGTCTTTACCAACCTGTTAATAATAAACTGATAAAAAAAAGTGGTGATGCTCAGTCACTTTTTGTTTGGATTTGAGGTCAAAATATTTTTTTCCAGTTTTTTCCCAATGTGAGATGTGTTGAATTGTTCTTGATTATAATTGCTCCATTTTCTAGTAATGTTGATTAACCAGAGTAAAATGCACAAGGAAATGGACAAGTATGAGGCACAAGAACACAAGCAACAAATGCAGACAACCTGACACTTAATGTGGAAAAAAGGCTACTTGAACAAAAAGCTAGTTAGCAACTGAATTATGGAGGTGGAGCTATACACCACAGAAACACTGTTTTTATGCCTTGTCATAACATAACTGCCATGTCAAAAAAAGAGCAATGTAAATAAAAAGAATGAAGGAATTGTTCACATATATTCAGACAATAGAATAAAAAGAAATGAAGCAAATCTAGCTTCTACAATCTAACAGTGAAAGCCATGCACACTTTGGTATAATCCAAATACATTTATTTTGTTACAAAAAATAATACAGATGGAGCGTATCTGTGTGTGTATCCCTAGTATGCAGACAGTTTAGACCTAAGCCAGTCATGTTCTTGTTAGGTTGTAACTGCCACTGAATATATATTCACTAAGTGTAACTCCCTTCTTTAAACCCTGTTGTATGTTGGGAGCTTTGACACAGAATACAAATATACATATACACATTTACAAAATGTCCTGATGCCACATGTGAGTTTGTTGTCTTTAAAGTTTGGATTCTTTTGTTTGTGGATATTCTCTCATTTTATGATATTTTGTCTGGTGAGTGTGTTCTCATCACTTGAAAAGAAAATGTGTGTGTGAATTTACTTGTGCGTTTTGTGCAATATTTTCTAAATTGCTATAAGATTTAAAAACTGCTCTGGTTTCTTTCAGGCACCTTGTGTGCTTGTCCGTGTATGTGGGCACACATTTTATCTGCTTAGGGCTGTATACCAGAGGTTAGGCTATCAGCCTCATTTCTAATGTCTCAGTGTTTTATTAATCCAAATAGGTGGAACCTTACGCTGAGCCATCACTCAGCCGTCTCCGGGGAAGCTTTCCATTAGGACGGTGAAATCCCCTCTTGGCCCTTGGCTGACACATTAGTTCAATCTACTCTCTCAAGGTCAGACCATTTCAATTGGCCTCCAGAGAGAGTGTGTGACAGCTGCAGTCTCTCTGGAGGCCACACAGACCTACTGAGCAATGCTTGGGCCAGGGTGAAGGAGACGGCAATTTATTGTGTTTATTTAGCGAGTTGTATGCTGACTAGACCTGCCATTTTTGTCCAGGATGTCTCCCTGCGTAACCTCCTGCTTTGTCTCACAGACTTAGCATGATGTAAGCAGGGCCACAGCACCTGGCTACAGCACCTGGCTAGATACCTGTTAAGATGAAACAGACTGGACTGCTGTCAGATGCTGCTGACCTTTTCACACTTCTGAAGAGCTTATAGACAGTTTTATGGATAACATTAAAAACTTTTTCAAATCTAAAAGTCTGAAGAGGGGACTAATCATGAACTTAACTACACCCAATCTGGGTGTTTAAAAATTTATATAAACAAAATATAAACAATTTATTTAATCAGTTTTTCTACAACACATTCTCTTTCAATGAAATATCTCCTAAGGACTACAGAGGTGATTTAAACATAGAAAGCAGCATGTTAATTGTATTAAAATTTGATAAAGCCAGAATCTATTTTTGCTTATTGCCATAACCTAATAACATGCTGCCATTGAATACAGTTCTGCTACTTTTTCCTTCACACTGCCTTTGGCAAAACATTTTTAATTAAAAACATAGTATGCAGCAAACAGGGCTGGGCTGTGCAAACACTGTGTGACCTCTGAACAGCACCCACTATTCCTGCCACGGGAGGAAATGATGGATGGTTAGGTAAGTGTGTCTGACTGAGTGTAGTTCATATCCATCCAATCTGTGCAATGTTTCATACAAGCTTGATGATGATCTCTCCCTGACTTTTCAAGTGATTGAGAAGGTTCATTTTGACCTCAGAACACTATGAGAAAAACCTTTGGTTGCCTACAATATAAAAAACATCAGTCTCTAAACTTTTTTTTATCAAAACAGGAACAATATTTTTAGTTTCTTTTCAGCACATGGTATAACATTTGACTCATGACACTTTTTCAATTTGTATTTTTATTTACACTTACACATTGACAAATCATTCAAATTAGATAAATGACATTTATTTTATAACTAAAAAGAGTTCTCTTTTCACCAGTGATACTTTCATAGCAAACATTTCATAGCAAAATTTTTGTAAAATAAAATATCAATTCACTACTAAGAGAAAAATAACAAAAAAATACTGTAAGTCAATCAGCTACATTAGATAGAAAATATATTGATTAACCCTTTAACATCCACGCCTTTTGGGCCTATTTGAAAAAAAAAAAACTAAATGGATATATATATATATATATATATACACACACACACACACACACATTTATATATATATATATATGTGACTTCTTGCTAGACACTGGCCCCAGCTGACTGTACTGACCACAGCTACTTTTGTAGGCTACAGTAGTTTAAATTAGTCAAGTCATTACATATGTTTGCTGATCCAGGAGCTTTAATATATACAAGTTTTATGCCAGGTGTCCTTGCATGTTCTCCAATATTGCGTATAGTGTTATGTATAAAATCTGTCAAAAGAGAATGCAGTGTGTCTCAAAAGAGAAAACAGCTTTTTGATTTCGGTGTGACTGAAACTCTGCATCCAAGTTTTTAATTTAGAAAGAAGAAAGAAAGGGGTCTTTTTTAAAGATCATCACCCCATGGTGGTGATCCTTTCTTTTTTAATAAACATTATGTTTTTATATATATGTTATAAGCTTTATGTAAGCCTGATAACCATGTAAATGAATACATTTTTAAATAAATGTAAGGATCGGCATGTGCGTACAAGTCCTCTTATCATCCATCAAACTCCTTGGCATTAATTGTTAAGTCTTTACCATTGTACAGTGTACTTTGAAAAACAAGATGCAGGAGGCACCTTGTGATTTAATGGAGCAAAAATTTAAGTCAAGAGGGTCTCTGCCTCTCTCTGGGAATTTTAGGTTCAATATTGCTTTAGGGAATACTGGCCAACCCAAATCCCTGCAGGTCCCTTGGGGCATACTCAGTGAAAGGCTGGGCCAGATTAATGAGCTTTAAAGCAGATCTTCGACTTGTGGCAGTGTTTGACTTTTTGAGCAGAGTGTGACCAGTGGACTTTCCCCTGAGACCCCCAGTCGGCTCAGTGCACTCTTTAATTAAAGGGAATCATTGCGCAGTGGATGGATCCAGAGGGCTTTAGTTAATACCTTAAACACAGCTCAATGTTACCAGCTGGATTTCAAACAGCTCCTGATATGGCTCCATGGTAAGTCTCCAGGTGAGACAAACATGGACAGCTAGATGTAACTGTTGCAATCATGCTAAGTTGAAAATTTTCCTCTCCAAACTCAAATACATAAAAATGGTTGGGTTCAATGGTGAGATGTGAAATATTGGTGTCTCAGAGCATTGACTGTATTTTAAACTACACTGTCTTCAACATGAAATTAACAACACTAATCATATATGTAATCAACTCTAAACAACCCATGCTTACAGTTTCCTTCCAAGCAACCACTGCTGTTCTGCAAAAGCAGAAATACTGTAATGTTTTATGATTTTGAGCATCAAATTTGCTGACAGTGAAGAATGGAGTTGATGGGAAACAGTAACCCTAACTAACTGATTTCTTCAAATGGGTTCTTTCACTTTTAGTTTGTAGGCTGCCAAACTGTTGGCTTGTAAACCTCCTGTCTGATTGTTTTATTGTTGTGTTCCTTGCTCTGATAGATTATATATGCAATGACACTGCATTCTGAGATCTCTGTCAGTCCTTTGATAAGCACAATCACCATAACTGATAAAACAAATAGTTACAGTTACAATAAATGTGGCGGTCAGATGACATAAGTTTTTGTAACGGTCACACAGTTCATTTGAGAAGGCCTTGAGAGCAGGAGCTTTCTATTTGATAAGGATATCAAACCAGAACATTTATGTGGGTTTGGCTTTAAGACTCAAATCTAATGTTTTTTTAGCCTTACATGGGTTGTTTTCGAAGATTATTACAAAGACTCCATTTTATTTCTGAGATTGGAGTAATTTTGTAGTTTCTATTCAACAGTTGCTTTCAAAATTTTTACCCGTCTGATTTGGCTTTGGTATGTAATCTAGTTTTATGTTTAAACTTGTCACATTTCAAGTAAGTGACACTGTGCAGCTACATTAGTTTCCTCTGACTTGCTGGAGACCCACAGGTTGACTCAAAGCTGTGCTCGGTGACTTGTGCTGAGACAGGCTGTAGAAAGAAGGTTAGTTTGTTGAAAACTCAGCAGGGTTATAGCAGCACCAGTGTTAGATTGTCATAACACAGCATCCACTGCAAAGAAGCTCTGCTAAACCTGGTGTAGCATGGAAAGGCCAGCAGTCTGCATCGTAGACAGTTAAGATAAACTACCATTCTGACATTTTCCAAATCCCTGAGACATTACGTCTAAGCAGGTATAATCCTTCATAAGCTTATATTTTATAGCACAGACTTTACTGAAGATTTCTAATGGTCTGGACCAGGAGCACTGTTTGAAAACTACAGTCCTCATAATCTCAGACCTTGAGTAGATATAACGAGGAAGTAAAATGTTCTAATGGAGTTTTTTAGTTCAGATTTAAGACTAATTTCTTTTGAATATTCTTTTTTGCAGGAATGACATGATTGCTACTTGAAAAACAGAATGCAAAAGAGTATTAAAGGAATTTTAAAGCCCAAACAACCCTGGAGGCTCTCGATACAGCAGCAGATATTTCTGTATTGCCAAACGATAACAAGGTGAAAAGGCTGTGACTGGACTGGGTACATTTTTAATATGCTTTTGGCTCTGTATAGAGATCTGTCCTAACCAAGGGCACTGATGCTCAATGCATGTGATATGTTCCATTGATGTTCTGGGCGGTTTTCATCACCAGTTGCAGAGCCTGCCTGTCCTTGGCCATGTATGTCCCAAGCTATTTTTGATGTTCACAATAAGAAGACTTACAGAAGACTTATAGAAGACTTACCCACTCTTTCTCTGTTGAAAAGAACCTGGCACAGGAAATTACTACCTTCATTTTTCTCAAGAAATACAGTTGTTTTTGGTCTTTTTTCCACCAGGGTGGAGATATTTCCACCAGGGTGGAGATATTTAGTGACTAGGACAGGTTCTTGTCACTTGCTCCACCTCAGCTCCACTGATGTACACTTAAGTGTGTGTCTTTGCCTCCTTGTTTCTATAATTAACAGTCAGCTCCATGGTTTTGATGAAGTTGAGCAATAGGTTGTTCTCTGTTTACCACTATGCAAGAAGTTCCATCAAATATGAACTCTTTGTGTAAGAAATCTTAAACTATCAATGATGATGGTGCCATTGGCATACTTTTACAATATTTCTGTCATTTTAGGGGACTGCAGTCATAGGTGTACAGAGTAAACAGCAGTTGAGCACAGAACCCTGAAGGGCTCTGGTGTTGACCATTAGAGTGGAGAAGGTGTGATTGCCAACCTGTATTGTCTGAATCTTGTCGTCTTAAAATTGTCTCAATCCAAACTTGTGCCTGTCCATTACCCTGAGATGGCTGTGGATCACTAGGTAGAGATGGTCATCTTCATATCCAAAGGTTTTTGGTTTACTGTTAGCCCTATGCATCTTTGCCCCCTGTCTCTACTGCCTTATTTAATTACAGTAAATTAAAAAGCATCATGTATTGTAAATAGGGCAGTCAGTTGATTAAAATTTTCAATTGCGATTAATCGCATTAGTTTCCTGAGTTAACACACGATTAATCGCAAATTAATTGCAAATGTTTTACCCTGCTCTATATGTAACTTAACAAGATATTTATTGTGTTTCTTATACTGTAGGAAAAAGTGGAGAGGACAATAATAATTCCTTGGCCATCATGTGGTATTAAAGACTGGACGTGCTCCGGTGGCAACTTAGGTCACATTTACAATAAATACAAATTACTTTTGTTTTGACCAGAGAACCATCGGGCAAAACTTTAAAGCTAAACTTTCAGTTTAAAAGTTCCTTTTCCCTTTAAAAAAAAAAAAAATAGTGCCATTAAAAGGAGTTTGAGTTAACGCATTATTAACGCGTTAACTTCGACAGCCCTAATTCATTCCTATGTTTGTGTGCACAATGCATTGACCATTATTTCTTTCTCATCATGAAAAAACCATACCTGTTGCAGGGTGAGTGTAACTGTTATTACAGTAATATTTGGAATATTTGTACACTTTCAACCATACAAAGTTTTAATTATTAGTTCAATTGTGTTTA
>JAPZDV010000024.1:857305-871091 GCA_029814665.1 Acanthurus lineatus
CGCGTTAAAAAAAATTAGTGCTGTTAAAAGGAGTTTGAGTTAATGCGTTATTAACATGTTAACTTCAACAGCCCTAATTGTAAATCATTGTGTAAATAGCCTTCTTTCATGTTAATGTTTACAGCAGATATTTCAATATGTACAATATAATGGAGATGCTTGAGAATACCTGAAAAGTATAGTGTTTAGATCAAATGACACTCCCACCTTATCTGAATATATTCTTTTTAAAAGTTTAGGATATCTGTTTATCAGTACATGTAATCTTTGTATGTTTTAGAAGTCATTATAAAAATGTATTGCTATAGAGGTGGAAACCTGCTGATTCTGCCTAAGCCACCATTTGTTCTTTGCCATTCCTCTTGCAAGACCTATTATTGAATCCTTGAGTGCTGGTGTAGTTAAATGGTAAATTGACTGCATTTTTATAACACATTTCATGTCATTCAACTACTCAAAGTGCTCCACAACACAAGTTAGCATCCACCCATTTACAAACACATTTACACAACATTGACAGGTGGGTCCACAACGAACTGCCAACCTGCTCCTCAGAAAGGGGTCAGGAATGGAACCACCAACTCTCTGATTATTGCATAACCTGTTCTACCTCCTGAACCACAACCACCCCTTTTAGAAGAAGAAAGAGATTATCCAGACAACCACTGCTGAAGGTCAGCTAAACACAATATTGCTGATGGTGTCAATCACCTCTCAAAGCAAAGCATAGCACGGTGGCACAGTAGTTAGCACTGCATGCTTCATAGCAAAACAGTCCCAGATCCACCCCCCCCCCAGTCTCCAGTCAGCGCGTTTTACTGGATTGGATGTTTTACTGGAATTTAGCTGCTTCAAATAGAAAGCTTGTCAGAGTTTTGTAGGAAGTCTAAAAACCTCCTAAGACTCTTTCATTCCAACACCGAATTTGAGGTCTGAATTTGATAACTTTCACAAAAACGGTAATTCTCTGAATCTGACAAGCACTTCACCTTTTACAACAACTGAACAGGTGTGTGGAGAGAAAAGCAGGCAGTGTTTGGACTGCTTTCTCAAGCTCTTATTCATTCTTCACATAACTTTTTTTCTCACTTTTGTAAGAGCAGAAAGATCTTTAAGAGAGGACTGTTCGAGAGCATACACCAATATTCATATTTGCACAATACACTCCATCTAGACTACACAGACACTAAAAGCCAAAGAGGTCTTGAAAAGTGTCAGAGAATCCATGAAAGAGAGATAGAGGCAATGAAGGCAGATCAGGAGAGTGCGTCCACAGATCAGAGAAGAAATTCTGGTAAGCCAGATAGGTGTTCAGTCTTGGACAAATATTTTAACCTAGTATTTTTAAACTGAATTGATTAGTCTGAGTTATCGTCACTGAAAAATGACCAGCTTTTAGCAGTGGAGCTCTTCTTTCTTGTCAATTAAGTTATTATTTTCAGCTACGTTTCGATACACAGTAAATTTACACAGAAAAAAGACCACAAAAAACACACAAACATTCATGATGTGAAACTGTTGGAAAAATAAAAAAATACATAGGAATGATGAAGCCATGATCCAGTTCTTACCAAATTAACCCAAATGCGCTTTGCAGTGTTTTATTTAAATGACCCTCACTGTACACTCTGCTTTGGCACCAAAACACTACACAACCTTGCAAACAGATTTTAATGGTCATCCTGCACTGACTGCTGTGCCGCCATGAAAATAAGGCCCTTAGAGTCCATAGCCATCCTTAGTCTTCTGTAAAGCTGAACTCAGGCACAGTACAGTGCAAACGCTGCATGCTAACTACTAGACAATGACAATGCTATGGTGGAGATAGGAAGGTATTATGTGTTAAATGTTTTCCTTATTAGATAAACATTTTAAATTGATGATATGTAATAAGCAGCACTAAATATGATGAGAAGCTGAAGCCAGTGTAAATATCAATAGTTTTACAGGCATTTGGTCTTAGACTGAAATACAGAACATTTTAAAATTTTGATCTTATGATAGTTCTTGATGAAAGCGATGAAACCAAAGCCATTAGTGTTCATTTTCAAGGAAACATTTATATTTACACCACATTTCACGATAATCAATTCAGTAACTGCCAAAATATTTTCCTAAAAAGATTTTAATATCATAGAGGCATAAGAGTTAGAGTCAGACATTCACCAGAATCAGTAGAATACTTACACTGGGAACTATATATGTGCAGAATTAATGTGCCAACCCATAGTTTCTTTTTTCCCTGACATCTGTTTATTCAGGGGAATTTTTGAAGACATTCACACCTTGAAGCTGCTCAGCAAAATCCAAAGTCTAATCTCCCAACCACTGAGCAACACTGGAGCAGCTGGGATCAAGTGCCTTGCTAAAGGGCAAGTGTAGATATTGAGATATTTCACTGGAGAGGTAAAAATTTTGGCCTGCTGATGATACTGGAGGAAGAGCCTGAGCATTGTATCAGTCATTGGAATTTATCACCTGTGCAATATACATTGTTGCCATTATATTTATGTCTGGAGGAATTCTGTGGACTCATTTTATTCTGTAAAGGGTCACTCAGTCCTACCCACTTTGAGAATAACTACAGAGCTATTTTGTCACTGTAGATGTCCTTAATCAAAAGCAGTGCCAAACCCAGCTGTGTTGAATACATTCTTTCCCTATTCAGTGGCTGAAGAGAATTTGACCCTCTGAAAGTTTCCGAAGCAAGATGTTTGACTTCTGTCCAGGTCTGCAGTGAATGTTTTCAGCCCACCTTGTTTTCATCAATATTCTTTACCTGTAGACAAGGATATGTTGGAGATTTGCAGTATCTAGCCTAGGAGGATAAACTTGAAATCCCATTAAGACTCCTGTGTTTACTGAGACAAAACAGCAGCCTTAGTTAACACCTCTCTAGCTTTGACTTCTGTGTTTCCTGTAGAGCTGTGAAAAGATACGTAGCTGTTGATTATCTGCTTCCTGCAGGGCTCTGTTCCTTACATGAAAGTGAAATCAAACATAATTCCAACCTTTCTTCTCATACTATGGAAATAAAATGTTACTTTTGGAGAAATCTTTCCAACATTTGTATATTATTCTAAAAAGAAATGCCTCATTCCTGGTTAAGGTATAGTGCACATGTCATGCTTTGACATATCAGCATGTCAGCACATTCTTAAGCATGGTCATCAGGCATAATGACCCCTTCAATATAAGTGCCTATATAATGCATTATAAATAAAGCAGTCATGAAGCCTGTTTCCATCTACTCACCATATGTGATAGATTAATCTGGACACTGGGAGCGCTAATGCTGCTGTGTTCAATTTACTTTACCCTGCTCTTTAAGCATTTGAAATGCCTTAAGTGAGCTAAAATGACCTAAATTGCCGTTCCATGCAGAAGTAGTAGGAAACATACAGGAAATTAGGTGAAGAAATTTATTATGTAGGTTGAGAAAAAATGGACTGAAATGTGGGTATGGAGGTAGGTATGTTTGAAAGGGTGGATGCACTTATTTTTAGTTTTTTTTTTTAGGATACCTTAATTTTTGACTTCTCAAAAGAGTAACAGAGAAGTTTACCTCTGAAAGTAACCAGTGAATGGAAGCCAGCTCACTTACATCAATAATGAATCAGGAGGGAAAATGTTGAAAGGAAACCAAACAAGGCCTGAAACCATCACTGGTGATGCAGTTAGTATAGAGAGTTTTTGCTTGCTGTTAGCATGAAGGTATCATAACATTGGCCATCTGTTTGCCTACCTGTCTGTGATATTTGTGACCTTTAGTGCGATGATCACCACTCTTTAGCATAGGAGAGGGGGCCAATCATGAGCCATAGAGAGCCAACAGAGACCCTTAATCCCTCAACAGTCCTCGATTGGAATTTAAAACTCAGTACTTTGTACTCTGCTGGCACATGATTGGCTCAGTTCCTGCTCAGGCTGAATCATTTAAATATTATTAAGCTCATTTATGTGCTTCAGGGTATGAACCCCTTCAATCTGAAGACAGTTTTTTAAAACACACTAACATCAACTATACCCTCATGCATACATAAAAATGCAAAAGCAGTTTGTCTTAAATTTGATGAGCACATTCATGCTCCAATGGTGAATTCCCCCTTTTGACCCTATGGCCTTTCTCTTCTGCCATTGTTTTTGATTTCTTCTCCTTTTAGTTCTGAATATTTCCACTGAGTCATGTAGGCCTATTTTAAGATAATTAACAAACACTAACATGTTTATGTGACACGTTTTGGTATGTTTCAATGTAACATATCTTTCAGTAATTATATTGATGATAAAAATTTTTCAAAAAGTTTTCTTCGGGCAGGCTGGAGTGTTGCTAAGGTGAAGGTGTTGCAAATGGCTGAAGGCAACATTTAATGTCATAATTTCAGTCATTCGAAAGCTATTTTGCCATTCAAGCACTTATGCAATGTCCTCATAGATAGATTCTTGTTTGTAAAGACAGCCAGGAATGTTTCAAGGAAATAGCAGAGCAACAGCCAAGTCACTAAACTGATGTGTTGGGAAGCTACAGTAGAATTCCATGCAGACTTTAGATGAGCCAGCAGTCTGAGTGGTGTAAGCCCAAGCAGAATACTAAGCCATGGTGTGGCTGTCTGAATCTGCCATTCAGGTGACTAATGAAGCTCCAAGCACAGCTCACGTCACTGAATCCTGCTGAAGGAATGTGATGATATTTGATTAGCATGTCCTAGAAATAAATGGCTCAAAAATATGACAGTGCACAGAATGCATACACCATGTGTTAACCTGGACTGGACATAGCAGAAATATAATTTACAGGTTTTTTTTTTCACTTTATAAATGGTGCTAAGGTGTGGTGAGCAAATGGAGATGTCTTTGAGATTGGAAGGTGATGGAGTGAAGGAGCCCGGTGTGGCCCATCACTCACAGTAATGCCTCCATTACCTCAGCATGAGTGCTGTCTGCATGTGTATGTGTGTGTAAAGCTGTAGGTGTGCCTTATTCTAAAACAGACATGCTCCACAGAGCCTGGGAGGCTGAGCTACGCATGGTCATTTCAAGCCTATACTCAACTCTTCAATGTTGATTTATCTGTCCTTAGTTTTTTAAAACACTGCATCCTTCTTTTCATGAGTATCACTTAAATGAAATGTAAATCTGAGGGGCACTAAAATACTGAAAGAGGGTAACACGTCAAGCAAATGTTATTGTAGGCCGCAAATTGGACTGCTTATAGTCAACAACCTATGGTTGGGTTGCTAATGCATTTTCATGTGTCATTTTTTAAAATTCTGATAAATTTGAGGAAAATTTTCAAGCAATTCTGTAATACAGTGTCCATGAGGAAATAATACAACACTGAAAATAAATAAGCCAATGCTGAAATGTACTGCCTTTGGCAAACTTTTTTGCGCTGAAGTCTCGGAACAAATTAAATTTCAGTTGCATTAAAATACTCAAATTGGATATGCAGAGGAAAACTTTCTCTTTGATGATAGGAATCAACAATATGAAAGCTTTGTGTCTTTCAATGGTACAAATTTGGGAGCTGAATGTGATGTAATTGTACTGTACCAATTTATTTACACTCTATAAGTTACTGAATGATCATTATTCTAAAATCTGGCTGCCATGAAAGCTCATGTAACCTTTTTTCCTGAAAATATAAATTTTTAACACAATATTACATTTGTTATTGGTTCATTTCACTAGTTTTTCCACTAATATTGTTATCGCTCAACCCTGTTACATCACACATAACTCTTACACAAAAATTTTCTTCTACATACTTAATGCATTATAATAGGCTAATTTCCTTGTTTTAAATATATTGTTACACAACAGAATGGAGAGAGAAAGAGAAAGTTTTTGGTGGATTTTTTGAACATCCAAGCAGGATTTTATAGCAGTGTCTCAGAGTGTTTGTTAAGCCTTGTTGTACGATGATCTCTCTGGCATAGTGTGACGTAGAGGCAAACAGATTCAAGTATAAAGTGTTACCAGGTCACTCTAATTTAAAAAATACAGCTGACCTTCTATTAAGTGACCCCTAAAGTTGAATAATTGTGATGTTGTTAAAGCAGTCTCTGTTTTGTGTCTCAGAAACCCAACAGGTTATTCACAGTCTCCACTCTCTGTAGGTCATCCCTCAGTCAAGTTATCTCTCCAAATCAATCAGCTTATCAACTCATGTGTCCCTTTCTCTCTCCCTTTGATGTGAAGAGCACTCCACTGCAGAGCTCCACTTAGATCACACAACAATGCAACAAAGAGCCATTGTCTCCTTTTTCATTTTAAGACAGTCATAAGAAAATATTTCAGTATAAAGTTTTTAGTCCTTTTGGAGCTTTTATGACCTCATTTTGACTTTGTGTATTAATATTTCTTTTCTCTGTGTAGTTTTTTTTTTTATTTTTCACAGGAATATAGAATGAAAAAATAAAATATTCAGCTACTTGAACTAACTTTTTTCCATAAATGAAGGAGACTGAGCTGTTTTTCCTCCCAGGTGTCACCTTGTCTTCCCAGACTTCATAAAAATGTGCTTTGCTGATGCTGCAATCTGAATTATTTATTCAGTCTGTAACTAATCTACCCTTCCTCTCCTTTTATATTGTGATGTACCTCTGTCCTTCTCCTGTGACTTGTAATTGAAGAGGATGGCTGTTTATTTTCATAGATTTCACTTCATATTCGCATTGAGTCATTCTAAAAGAAAGAAAAAAGCAATGATATAGTCATGAACTGCATAAATTCACAGATTTAAGTCAGTAAAGTGTTTGGCCGAGTATAATGCTTTTTTTCCAGTAATACTAGCTGGTGATGCCTAGACAAACACCAGCTACTGAAAGCTAGCTAGTTCACTTAAACACAACATATAGAAATGTTGGTATGGTTCCTTAAAGTGCTGCTGAACCTAAGAGACAGATTTTCCTACCTGCTGCCTCCCAAATGTTTTCTCTGTGATTTTGGCTAAAAAGATGTTCCATTTTAGGATTAAAATGACAAGCCTTACATATCGGGTATTAACATCTTGATTAGACAGGCATCAACACTGAAATTCATAGGTTGGTATTAATTGTAGCTTATGACTGATGCCTCCAGAAAAAGAGCAGGTCTAAAGATAAAAAAAAAAACGCAGGGCCTTTTTTTGTCTCCAAAGCTTCACTAATCTCACTGCTGTCCTGCATTTTATGTGTTTCAATGGGAAAACTCTTACTACCTCAGATATGTTGTCCATCCTTTGGAGTTTGTTGAACAAGCCTTTTGTCATTCAGGAAACAGAGTCTGAGGACTTGCACCTGTGCAGCCTTCTAACCGCCAATCAGCTGCTGCAAATCCACACACACAGCACAAACAAGCTTATTGAATTAATGTTAAAAAGCAGGACAGCCCCGAGCTCAGTAATTATAAATCAAGAGTAATCAGTGGAACATAATTGATTTGTTAATTGTGTTTGCTTTCTTGAACTAGACCCAAACTTTGTTGGCATTAATTAAAGATGTTGTCATTGCAGTTGAAGTACTGCAGTGTTATGTTCTGTGAATGTAAAATTTCTGTTGCTATTCCATTTCAGTCAAGTAGGATGCAGACTAGTTGTAGTTACACAACAAAAGAGGATTAAATGAGAGTGTATCTCACAGAAAAATGATACAAAATGTACAAAACATCTCCTAATTCTTAAAACACAATAGGATCTTTAGGATTCATTATGACTGGGTTCTGACTTTTTCAGGTTAATTGCTCCCAGAATAGATGTTCAAAATACTTTCAGACTGTGTAACTATCAATATATAGATTCTGTTTTTAAAGTTCTTCTTCTGAAAGTGTCTTTAAAGTGTCTGTCTATCTGCTGTGGAAAATGAATTTTGTCTTAGCCAGAACAAGTGAATTAATTTTAATTAGTTTTAATTGCTTTTTGAAAGCAAAGAGACAACAGACAATACAAAACAACAGATAGGCTGAGGCTATATATTAATGCTTTATATTGTGGACTTTGCGTTTTGGTGGGTACTGGTTAATAGTTGATGTTAGCACACATTTTCTAAGCTAACATTGTTGTAGAGGGACAAGGAAAGAAAGGTAGAATCCTAAAACAAAATGTACAGGCAACTTTCGCAACAAGTTGTGAAAGGTTGAATAAATATCAGTTTAGTCACAATCCTTTCATAAACTGGAAAAAAAAAATATTAACACATGTATATTTCCATGGGAATTACTTTCCATTCTTTCATATCAATAGTTCCATGTGCAAAGCAAAACCAACAGTAAATGAATCATACTGACAAGTGTATTCAGATTATTGTTTGCTGCCATAGAGCTCCTCTGTTCCTCCAAAAACATCTGAGAGCACAACACCAACCTGGGTGACCTGTTACTATTAAAACACAAACTGTGATTTTTTATGTTAAATTTTTATGTTACTTAATTCCACATCCACTATCTTGCAGTCCCACATACTCACTAGATCACCAAATATAGATTAATCTGCTTCTAAAAATAGCACCCAACAATAGCACTATTTTTTTTCCGTGTAAGCAAAATTTGGTAAAGCTTCAGTTTTGAGCTTTTTTAGAAAATTATTAGTTGAGGGATTTTCAGGGAGACTCAAATTGTTTATACTTGTTAACCCTTTTAAAAAGCCTGGAGCTGGCTTGGAGCTGAAGGCCACAGACAGGGTAAGAAATTAAAAAATATAGAAAGGGATACATGCATGTTTGGGCAATTCTTGTCATGGGATTAAATTTAAGTCAAAAACAGAATACTTAAGCCCTAATTTTTTTTTTTTTTTGATCTACTGTGATTAAACTTAGTTTAGCCACATAACTATTTACATACCTTATTTACATCTGTTTGCAGAT
The DNA here is from genome assembly GCA_029814665.1 of Acanthurus lineatus. Lineage (NCBI taxonomy): Eukaryota > Metazoa > Chordata > Actinopteri > Acanthuriformes > Acanthuridae > Acanthurus > Acanthurus lineatus. The sequence goes on from JAPZDV010000024.1 coordinate 866,146, forward strand.
TGCCAAATGATCCTTTTTTTGTTATCCAAACTGAGATCAGAGCTCCAAGTCCAACTGAAGCAAAAAGTAAAATAAACACTAGTCATTTGTGACAATGTGCTACATGTGCTATGTTATATCATTCAGCCGTGCATGTGCTGTCTGTGGATGAGTGACAATAAATTTAACTTTGACTTTGCCTTCGATGTCTATTTTCTGGACATTTCACAGCATGGTAAAAATGAACAGGTTTTAAAACCGTACTGTTAATATATTACACTGATCTTCAGGCTTTAACTGTACACAACAACACAGCCAGCTGCTACCCTTTGATAGATGTTGTTTTTATTTTTTACACTACATTTGTACAATTTGTCAATTTGATGAAGCTGTCACACCAACATCTATTCTCTGTCTCCCTTTTCTCTAACAGCTTTTTGTTTTTCCCGTCCTTCTTCTCCGTCTGATTAAACCGGCATGCAACTGAAATGTATCCACACAGACTGCAGCAGGGTTTCCTGGCTCTGCTCTTCCTTCTTGTTATCTCCTCCCGGTGTGGCTGCCTTTCACAGCAGGATTAGGGACTTGAGGGGGCAAGATTGTATGCCCACCTGCGATTGAATCAGTGGTTGTCTGCTGTCAGTTATCTCCCATGTGTTGGGGAAATCGTCACATAGTGCTGCTCAGGTTTCATCTGACGCCCCGATAAGACAGACAGGAAACCCACTTGATCCCACTGCTGAGTGGTTTCTCTTAGACAAAAAGGCAAATGAAATCTCTTTTATCCCCCTTCTCTGCTCTTGATAATTCAAAAGCAATTCCCACATGCCACCCACTCTTTGCCCCTAATTCAAATATTTGAATTATTCTGGTCACTGTGCTAATATGCAGATTGCTTAGTGGGGGAGTATTTTAATCATGCCAGAGTTAGATACTTTCTCTTTTCATTCCACTTCAAAACAAACTCCTCCAATTGCTTTACTGTTAGAAACGATAGTTAAACTCACCCATAAACATACAGCTGACTTGTTTGTTTGCTTCTCTCTGAGATTAATCCCTAAGGCTGTCCTTCTCTCACATTTCAGTGATTAAAAAGTGCACTTGGGAAATCAAGGATCGCCTTATTCTGGCTGTTGAAATAAGACTGGAACCTTGTTAGACATCAGCATATGGCTTATTTTCCCACTGAGTGCCCTTGTTGCTGCCAGTGTTTCTTTCTATCTTCAGTTCAAAGGTCTTTACAGCGACAGTGTTTCATCTGGGCTCCCTCTGCTCTCTGAGTCACAAGATGTTGACAGTCCTTTTCTTTCCATTCCACTGACTTCACTCAAATTTCACACTTGTCAGGCTGCCTGATTTCTCAGCAGCTACAAGTTACAAGTGTAACCCCCACTCCCTGCTGTCCCCTCTATATTTTTATGGCCTCAGGCTAAAGCCAAATCAAAACTGGCCCATGCCTGTTCATCAATTTTGAATCAACTATATTTCAAATGCAAATAACAGGAAAATTTTCCTTAGCAATGCTGCAGAAATGATTGAGAGTCACATGTAATTGCTGTGACGTTTAATATCTCAAATAAGCGTAAACCCGGAGGGGTTCATGAGTTTAGTCATGTGTGCATATTTGCATGTATGAGTGTGTTTATGTGTGGGCATTTTTTTAAAAAAAAAACAAGTAATTATTAAACTTTGATGGCATCTATTCAGCTTTTTTAGCCTGTTGAACACTGGTTGCATTGTAAATCAAGTCATGCATTGCTACTCAGCCAATCAAATAAGTGCATTTCAATACAAGCTCACGTTGCATAATATGTCAATCAGAGAGGTAACATTACACACATGCGGGGGAGACAATACCAGAGAAAACAGTCTGAGAAACAAGCAAGTCAAAGAAAAATGTGATAACATTTTCATACTTGAAAATATTCTACATGGCATGTTCTAAAAAAGAGCAGTAGAGAACAAAAACAAGGCTCTTAATGGACTCATTCTACTCATTCTACCCACAGGCAGTTAAAAAACCAGCATGTCTCATATGTTCTGAGAACATGAGCATGGGAAAATGTGAAGGGCCACTGTCAGACTCAGAGGGGTTAACCTAAATTAGGACATAAGTGACAGATGACAGAAAGAAAGAAAGAAAGAAAGAAAGAAAGAAAAAAAGAAAGTGTTACAGCTGTTAAGATATATTATTTTAGTGGTTGAAACCATTCAGATGTAAAAATGAAGGTAACAAAATAAGTAACTCAGATTACCCATTTAATTTCACCTAACTAGAATCACTCACTTTATTTTAATATTGACATTTTGGAAAGTTCTTGGTTATGTATATTATATATAAATGAAGCCTAATTTGCCTGAGATGACAAAAATGACATTTTTTTCCTTATGAAAGTACTTTCTGTTTATAATCCTTCAAATTGTATAATCTTGAATAATCTTGAAATAATGATGTTGAAATAATGTCTCCTTCACTTGAGATAGTGCGCTCACCTGGTGAAAACCTGCTCTGAAGTGAATGCACTCTTCAAGCGATGATTTGTGAATCCCCTTTAGCAATTGCTTGAATGGATCTTATACTCATAGCTCAGGACATCTTCCTGCTATATACTGTACAGGTTAACTTTTGACATTTATATACAAAGAATTTAAGTACAACGCATTTGGACATCCGGTTATAAACAGACAGAAAGTGGCAGGATGAAATGATTTTCATTTCACTTAGTTAGATGTGTCTTATGCCATGTGTCAGATTGCTGTGAGTTGGATTGAGCTGCAAATATAAAACTTCACATGGAAATACACGGAAATGTGCATCTACTTTTTAAGAAATATGAGCCCAACCAAGCAGATGGTGGAGCTGTATTTTGAGCTCAAAAATGTGACCTTGGAGGGGCCACACTCCTAATAACATAAGTCATGGGTGACTTGAAAAAGTTTACACACAAATCTGGCTCAGTTAGGTAATAAAATAATTTACCACAGCATGTGTAATTCAGATGGTTTGTTTTCATGTGTCTCATTCTTTAGTTTCTTAACCTCAGTGAACAATTATAGAGAACTTTTTCGAGAAAAAATGTTCTGAAAAAAGCAATGAAATAAGTTGCATGCTGTGTGAAAATTAATATTAATATTACATGTAATGATTTTGCAATTTGTGAGTCTCAGCAGAGAATACCAGACTAGATTTTCTCTCCTTTATGCATTAAGTAAAAAGATTTGATTAATCACACTGGAAAAGTGTTTCAAGAGGACCTTCTCTCACAGTTGCATTCTCCCTAATTAGTAAAAACATGTCAGTACAAAGTCCACTTAATAAAGCTGTATGTCATGTTGCATGACATTAGATGTGGGTTTTTAGGATAATGCGTCGTAGAACTTGGTAACATATTGCAAAAAATTGAAAATAACTCTACTACACGGCAGATAATGTGGAGTTTACCACACAGAACATGCGGTTGCACGAAAACCACGTGTTGCTTAGAAGCACTTTCATAATGTTGAACTGGTTGAATGTCACCAGTCGCTTTCTAAATCTTCCTATCTGTGCCCCCACAACCCTCCACCTCTCTATCACACCATCCTCCCTCATCTCCTTCATCCAGCCCTCTGTTACTTCAAGATGGCTCTCTTCTCGACCTGTTGGAGTGAAGAGGCCCATCTGTGGGCTTATCTTGCTCCGCCGGAGAGCAGTAAACACTCATTTTTGTGGCTGTCAGTTTGGTGAAGGCGAGCAGCCATGTGGAACACAGCACAGCATCAGTGGCATTCCCAGCAGTGGAAATAGAGCTGACTTCAAGGCTGCAAGAGCCAGTCTTATTTCTACCCTCCCTGAGAACAATGCATTTCTTTTAAACCTGACACATTCGTTTTAAGGTTGTTTTGATGATTCTTTTTTTTTTGAGAAGCATGTCTATATATATCGTGCCGATACAGACAAACATATAATTGTATACTGAACTGTTATTGTTGCTTTTCTTGTTTAAGATAACTACAAACATGTAATGAATAATATTTACCATAGACATAAACGAAGGGATGGAAGGGGCCATGGCAACCCCTGGAATCTGATTTGGCCCCCTCCTGGCTCCCCAGTGAACTCTGTCTTGTCATTGGGTAAGCGTTAGCTAGTTCTCAAAGCGCAACTTTATAGGGGTGCTGTGAGGGAGGTGGCAGTATAAATACTGTGGTAGTGTTTGAGGTTTAAACAGACACAACTCTTCTGTTGTGAAGATGGCACATGCAGATGAGAGCAGTTGCAGCAAAGATTTACTGCCTACAAAATTCAAACTTACAATAAGTTTAAACACAGACACAGCTACTGGCACATTTAATGCATAATTCTGAAGCTAATTGGTGATTTTTTTCTGTGTAAAATTGGCAAATAGTAAACATGGTTAAAAGTTAGTTAGCAGAGCTGAAATAAATAAATAATTTAAACATGCAAAAAAGTTGCTAACTGGTCAGCTGTTCTTTTAATGATGTCATGCTGTGCATATTGGCCAATAGTTAATTGCTGAATTTCCATACAAAATCCTAATGTGAATTAATATCAAATCTAGCTATGTTTTTTAAATTTGAAACAAGGGAAATCTGCTAAATGCAAACAAACACTTTATAAGGGGAGCCCAGGCTAGTCTGAGTTATTGATACTGAATAGTTAATTTGAGATTATCTGTAAGGGATGCTTTTGGTTTCGAATAATTCAAAATAGTTAACTTGAAGAATTTGTGTTGAAATACTTCCTTGGTAGACCAAAAACTTGCCATTTAAAATTCAATTTCACTTTGGTGGATTTGCTTTTTCTCTATGGTATTAATCATTAAGGGATTTTGAACAAAGACTGCACAGTTAATTAGTCAATGGATTCCCCTAAAAAGTTAGTATTGGATCCCTGGGGGGGGGGGGGGGGGGGGGGGGGGGGGGGGGGGGGGGGGGGGGGGGGGGGGGGGGGGGGGGGGGGGGGG
>JAPZDV010000024.1:876960-895819 GCA_029814665.1 Acanthurus lineatus
TAAATAAATAAATAAATAAATAAATAAATAAATAAATAAATAAAATAAAATAAAATAAAATAAAATAATGCAGCTTGCTTGTAAGACATTTTTGGTCCCAATAAGTTTGTAGAAAATTCCATTTATTATAATATGATTTTGCCAACATTTTAAAATCATCCAGCTCTGTGCGATGAAGATTAGAGTTAAGTTCCTGAAACAAGTGCCCATTTCAGTACTTGCAAAGAAGACTGTTGTAATTTTATTTTGAAGTAGGCTGGTCACAGGTCAGTCAGTAAGCCTAGCCAGCTTGCTGTCAATTACCAATACCATGTTTATGGAGCCAAACAATAGCCTTTTCAACATTTGTTGACTGTGAAAGTAATGGAACAAGAGGGAGCTGTTAGATGAAGAACTGCATTTAAAAATCATGCAAATAAACTTCTTTCATTCAAGTTTTCAGGTTCTCCATTAGAATTTAGAGATATTGTAAAGTGGGTGCTTTTGTTTTTCACCTTTACAACTAATCCTCCTTCATTGTCCTGCTGCAATTCTTTTTACTCTGTTCAAATTCTAAGTGAAATATTACCGTATAAAGCAACTCTGTGCTGCAGCTAAGCTGCTAACCTCACTGGCACTGCAGTTGCTGTAGGCATCCTGTTAGAGAAGCCTGAAGCAGGATGTAACTGTACTCAACAATGTATTTGGTCTGGACCAAAGCAAGTGAATTAGTGGATATTCTTGGTGTGAATGCACCCTTATATAATATAAGTGAACTTACTCTGATAATTTACCTAAGTCTACCTTAATGTCAAAAACATAGTTGTGGCAATTTTAACCGAAGTGATGGTCTTTTCCAAAACATAACCAAGTGTCTTTGATGCCTTAACCTAATGAAACTGTAACCTTTTCAACAGTAAACCAGTGTAGAAAGTTGCTCTGGCAGATATCTGTATGAAGCTCCAGGAAGTGTGACAGAATTGTTGGTGTTTGTCATGGGAATGTGAATAGTCTGAAACTGAAGATCTCAAATGACTGCATATACTTATGTATATATATATATATATACACACACACACACACACACACACACACACTACATTTTTACATAACGCTTTGGCTTGGCTCAAAAGGATGGCAGAAAAGTGTGATGTTTGAAAGCCTGTTGTTTTTACCCTTGTGTCATGTTATGTGTTGATTAAATTGGACTGTAGAAGGCACATAATGGCTTTCAAACAGTCCATAGTGAATGTAAACTTTTAGTGCATACATTGTACACTTTAAAGTAGCATTCTACTGTAGTCTACATATAATTATGTATACTATTAAACAGTATGAATAAAATGTCATATTTAGCACACTACATGTGAATGCTCTCTGTATGTAAACTTAGAGATTCAAGTGTATGTTTTTGCTGTAATGTGCAAACAAAAAACACATCAACTTGTGTCTTTGACAGGTTTGCTGAAAATTGCAAGAATAGAATTCATCACTGCTTGTTATCTCTGCACACAGAAAGTGGCAACTTCAATTTTCCTTCAGCGTTAACAGCATACACCTGTGTGCTCGCCACAACATCCAGTTATCAATCTGTTCCCAGTTAGCATTCAGTCATTTCCACAGGTCTCAATGAATTTATGCTAGGTTAGACAAATCCAGCACAGAGAGCATTGCTTTCTGTTGTCTCAGCAAGTGCTCACCCTTTAAATAACAATTCCTGGCATTGCTGAAGAGTGAGGCTGCCAAACAATTTCCATTTGTTGTTGTTTGATAGGTGGATCCAGGCTTCTCTCTAAGACTGTTTTGGTTTTTTACATTAATTTGTTTGCCATCCGTGGTTGGGAAAGTGACAGCTGCCAAAACCTGAACAGAGTCTGAATCCTCACTGATTATTGCTACACTTAGAGCAAGCGCAGGGTCCCTGTCTCTCAGCGTTTTTGGCAGAAGCAGCGAGCAAAATCAAATGCAATAAAAGCATGTCTGGATTAGAGCTTGTTAAGCAAGAGAAGAGCCTTTAATTGCTTAGGCTTTGTACAGCTTCACAAAAAGCCAGCATTGCTAATCTGTAGCTCAAGGGTGAATGTTGGTGACTAAACAAGCAAAGATGTAAAAAGAGGTGGAAGGCAAAAAAAAGAATGGGAGGAAGGAGAATTTTAAGGGAGCTGGTGACAAAGATACACACAGTTTTAATTAGCTGCTGGCAGATGGTTTCATTTTTTTGGATCATGGTATGAGTTTGAAAGTTTAGATCAGAAGAGCTAGTTTAAACATCGATGAGAGCTGTGCCTTCAATGGTTTGTGAGGATAGAGACTTGAAAGCAACATCCATAACAGTTTATAGACCCATTTCCTCCTACAGCTCTGACCTGCTGTACCCACTGCAGTTGTGCGCATAGTTTCCCGGTGTAAAGAGGGATTATTGTTAATATTAAAGTAGTTAAGACGATCTGGATTAACTGTCTGACCATCTAAATGCCCACGCTTCTTTCCCCTGTGGACTCTGTGATGTTGCCTTGTTGCCAGATCTTAGACTCGAATGTAGATGAAAGAGGCACTCACTTTAAGTTTGGCAATTAAACATCCGTGTAAGGTTATTAGGAGCAAGAAGTAGGTGTATGTTAAAAGCTGCTTTTTAAGGTATTTCTCTTTAATTACTGTATAAAAAAGTTTATATTTATATATATATTTGTATCAGTGTATTGTATCATTAGCCTAGCTTCAACTATTCCTCTAGTGAAAGATCAATACTCTGCCACCCATAAGATATTTATGTGATTAAAATGATCAGTGATGAGATTTAAAAAACATCTTATTATTTGAATCTTTTTGATCATGTACAAATATATAAAATCACTCAAACTCTCTATCATGTCATTTTAACTAGGGCACATGTTAACATAAACAATGAGTAATGATTGATAGTCTGTCTTAAAAAAGATGGATGTATTCAATTCTTTCAACATCTGGCTTAGTATGTCCAGAGGTTTGGGCAATCACATCTCAATCCATCTTGTGTTTATATGCACATAAATGAAGTTGCACTTCATGAGCAGGTTTAATGAGATTTATCTGATCTGGCAAAAAGCATGAAGTCCGTAAGTGTAAATTGAGTCAAAGAGAATGACTGTGTGTGCATGAGGAGGCCATAAGTGTTATGTATGGACTACAAAAAGTACCAGCCCAAGTTTTTCTAGAACATCTATATGACCACCACCACCACTCTGGGTTGATCTTTAAAAATATCCACCTCTCACTTCATCTACCCCTTTCAAGATCAGTATTCTTCCTATTTGTATGTATTGTTATATTGCTTTTATATTGTTTTTATTCACTCAGTTTTCTGCTTAACATTGCTGAAGTGAAAATTACATGAATAAAGTACAGTAGAAGCTAGAAGCAGCATTATTTTGTGGACAAAACAAACTAATGCTATGAACAACAATTTAAAAAAAGAATAAAAGAAAAAAGAAAAAGTGAAATTAACCAAATTTTGCCCCAGTTTCTTACAGGGCTTCTAAGTTTTCTGTCTTATGATTCTGCAAAAGATAAAAATGCCATGTTTTGTACAATTCATTATTTTTCTCATAGTTAATTTTTACAGAGTTTTTACAGCTTCCACTGTCTCATTTATTGAAAATTAAGTTCTGCAAACCCCAAACATGAATTTTAAATAGACTTAGTAAATGATGAGCGATCTCAACTACCATCAGGTTCAGTCCAGAATTGCTGGATTGTCTTGTTTGTGTTTATCCAGAATTAACATCCTTTTAGTGATTTTTATTGTAGTTTGTTTGATTGGCTCATTGCATCAATGTTACATTGCATTGTGTATTTGTCATTTGTCATACGATCGAAGTTATAAAATACTATATAATCCATGATGCTTCCAAGCACTGTCATGTACAGTCTTTATAAAGGCTTTACAGTATTGAGGTATACTGTTAGGTTAAAGAGAGTGAAAGCCTGCTGCAGATTTTACATCTGCCACTATGCCTCTAATCTGCTGCTAGAAAAACAGGCAGTCTCTTGGTACAGAGCATCACTCTTCTTCTCCCTGAGCAGTAGATCAATGCATCTGTACTGATATAGGCTGGAGCTGCCTATTGATCCACTCTGCCTCGTCTTTGTCCTCGGTCATTATGGAGATGAGAGAGTGACCTTTCTAGAGGTGTCAGAGTAGAAAGGAGACTGCTTAACAGCTTTCAGAAAAATAAGGGCCACAGGCAATGAGACTGCCATACAGTGCTGGCTGGACTGATTTTAATAAGCAGAGACTGACCACAAATGCTGTTGAACATTTTCTGTATATCACCGCATACTTTCAAGTCCTTAGAAACATGTAAGATTCAACACAAAGGCTGACTTCTGTGTTTTTTCACTTATTTTTATTTGTTTATTTATTTAAATCTAAGGAGAGATTTAAAGAGTCTTGTGTTCTCATTGTAGTGACACATAGTAATACAGCTGTATTCGTAGTAGCTACAGTACCAATAGTTCTGTAACAGTAGGAGTAGCAGTACAAATATGACTTAATACAGATAGTACAACCTCCTGGATATATTTTAAATTATACAGACAAACATGTGAGTCCAGGTTTACAAATGACTGTGCAGCACTTAAAAAGCTAAACAGAGATTTGCTTTAGTGTGACAAGTTAAAAAGCTTATGATGGAAAAAAATCTGTATATTACAAATATGCATAAAAACAAAAACATAAAATTAAAAAAACAATTGAAGAACACAGGATTGTACAAAAACCACATCACAAAGTATTTTTTTTACCATTTATAGTCTTGTATTTTAAATTATACTCAAACATGATTAAGCTATGTATTTTCAGAAATCAAAAATAAATGCAATATGCAGAATGGCTGTATTCACAGTTCATTAATTGTAAAATTAGATTTCTGATAGAAATCAATTTTAATATAACTGATAATTTAATTGTTAAATTGAAGTGTGTGTCGTTAAAATAAAATCTTACTTAAATTATTATCTAGTGGATAGTTTAATCCATGCATCGTATCATATGAACTACTCATATTTTTTGAGTCTAAATGTGCAGACAAACTACAGTTATGAGAAGATGATTATGTCTTGGATCAGCAGTTTTCTTGAAAGAAACAGATTTTTGGATAACAATTGAGAGAGCAAAAACATTATTTAACTTAAAAGAAAAGCTCATGTTATCCAGTTAATTTTTTTTTCATTTTCCATTTATTTATTATTGGAAACTTTATGTTTTATATATTTTGAAATGAATATTTTCAGCTTTATGTAAGTTTGCCTTTTGCTTACCTTTCCCTTATGTTTAGTAACAAATTGTGTATATTAAATTCCTCTCAATCTGATATTTTTTGTATTGTTTTTATCATTAACTTTTTTGAAGGTTTTTACTTTTTAAACAAGGACCAACAACATGCTGTGTATCCAACAGAATATATTATCTTTATTTGCTGCAAATATCTGTGTGTGGTTAAAAAGGATTCAGCTCCTCGCACTAAAGCAAAGTTTGTCCCTAGTGGTTTTGACTACTATTCTGGTATTCAGATTTTCATGAGCCACAGGGAGACTGAGAGACTTGTGTTTGGATAGAATGGTGGTGGCCTAAACCTGCCATTATTAAGACTGCATGAATGGGTGTCCCTTACTGCTGTTGTTGGAAGCAGGATCGAAAAAATGAGGGAAACTTTAAAGTAAGGAACATTTTGCTACAGGCAACACTGGATTAAGAGTCTGGTTTGTATTCAGGCAAAGTGTGATGGCAACCTTGCAATCAATTCTGCCTCATATAAAAATCCAAAACATCCCACAAAGTTGTTGTGTTTATACAGTGTATGAATTGGGTGATAAAAATCACATTTTTTTTTAATTCATTTCTCTCCTATTTTCCTCTGTTGTAGAAGGAACCAGGTATTTCAAACAGGCTTATACTTTATGCAAGCTTCTATCCATATTTTTTCCTGTTGTAAGGAAAATTCTTATTTATTCTAAAAATTGATTTCAATGACCAGTTGTTCAACACATTATCTTAGCTAAAGTTAGTTGACCATTATTTATCCACGTATTTTATGTTTACCTTTTAATTTTTTACATTTAATAAAATGTACATTTGTTTTTTTTCATTTTTAAATCAAAAAGCAAATGTTATGCTAGCACAACTGGAAATTATTAACATTGCATACGGCTGGCAAACAGTAAATATATAGTATCTGACAGCACTTGATACTGCCATTATCTTTTATTTTGTTCTGCTCTAGATCATATGCAGTGTATCCAACTGGTTTTTACTGGGACAAACTAAAAAGACCTAGACATTGTTTGCCAGTCTGCATGACCTTTTTTAATGACAAAAGCACAAACACTCTTGACCCTTTCCCCGGTGTATTTACAGTGTGTGAGAAGCACATGGCCATGGCCTTCTGATATCCATTCAGTACTATCATGTCCTCTCTGCCGTACACATTATTAAGTGGTCAGGCAGTCTAGCTGGAAAAGCAGAAATGAAAGAAATTCTATTAAAACACACAGATGGAGTTGAATTCTCTTTCTTTTCATGTCTGTTCATAGTTCATCAAGACAACTGTTTGATCCAGATGCTCCTTGCTATACAGGCAAAGCAAAATAAGTGCCCAGTTATGTTCATATGACACATATTATTATATAAAATATATAATTTCTCCATGAATGATTTAAGTTGCTTAAATACATATGTGTTTGTAAGCTTGATATACAAACATTCAGTTCTCTTTTCCGAACCATTTTTCAGTCTTGTACAATATCTTTGAATGCCTATTAAGTCAGGTTATTCCTATACTGTAGTTTTCAGCTGAATGACCAAGAACAATCTCAAAGAGTTTAAAAATAATCCAGTGATCAGGCTTTAGAGGCAGATGGTGGATCCTTTCTTTCTGGCTTTTTTGTCTCCTCCACTGTAACTGAACTTTAATGATTGGGATTTGTATTGGACTCATGGTTTCAGGGGAGGCTTAAATTCTGTTGTGGCTCTTTGACAGCCCAGGGAAAATACATCAAAGTGTCCCTTAATGTGCTCTGCCCTCTCTCTCACAGTCTACCTCTTGCTGCATCACAAAGACTAGAAAACTGCTGCTGAAGTGTAGAAAAAGCAAAAGGAAGAAGAAACAATACAAACACTATACTTTATGCTGAGACTAAAAAATTGTGTCAATGTACTACTGGGGTATTAGTTGTTTAGCTGTCAAATATTTTTGTCCATGGAGCCGAATTTTAGCATTTTGGCAGCTCAGTGCCATAAAGGATTACTTGAATATTTTTAATGCTGAGATTGTATGACCCTGGTGTTTAAAAACAGGCAGATTATGATGTGTATGTAATAACTTCATTATTCCACTGTAGAGAAAAAGCAGCATTACATATCACAATCAAGCAAACCATGTCTCTAAGAAATATAAATATATGTGTGTGTGTGTGTGTATGTGTGTGTGCGTGTGTGTGTGTGTGTGTGCGCGTGTGTGTATGTGTGTGATCCTTTGGTTTACATTTTTTAATTACCAAGCTTGCAAAAGAAGCGTTAATAGCACTAACAGTTACATAATAAATAACAACAATAAATAACAATGATTAATGACAATATTTCATTCTACCTTTGCAGTAAAATACAATACAGCATGCGGGCATTGAGCAGTCAACAAGGGTGAAACAAAATATCAAGCGGCATTTTTAAAATTGTAGAATAACCTTTCTGGGGTACAATAGACTTTGGATTTTTTTTTTGGAAAAGTCAAGTAAAAAGATAAAATACTAAGGCTATTGACAATTATTATTTTTTATTATAGATTTAGTGGTGACACTGATGATATTATTTTCAAAAAGTGATTTCTTCTTTCAAGATGTATATCGCTGCTTCCCAGAGTTTGAGATGATGTGATGCTTTTATATGGTATAAGAAAAGGCATTTCTTCAATTTTTAAATATACGTGTGAATGAAAAAAAAATAGCATTTAGATTTTTTGAATAGTTTAAGAGCCCCTGACTACATTTTATTTTTAAGGCTAAACTTATACTCTTGACCATGGATGTACAGTTTTAAAGCGGTCTTTCCTGCATCATCTTCCATGTTTAAAACACTTTTAAATTACTTACAAAACACACTGCTCACTCAGATTTTGTGCACATTACCTACCAAGCATTGCAGTAGATGTTTGATGGTGACAGACCTTCAGGAAGTCATTTTGGAATTCTGTCTCATTTATTATTTTTTTCCTTGTAAATTTAGCCGCCAATATGTTTGATCCTGTGCAAAGAGCTGTGCTCATTTGAGAAGTGAGGTGCTGGGTGGAAAGTCACACAGCTACAATAAACCCTGATTGTCTGAAGCAGATAGCTATTAGCTGGCGGAGAGTGGGAGCTATTATGGTGGAAATGAAGCATTGTTAAAGAAACATAAGTGGATGATAGCCTCCTGAAGGGGTCTCCGATTAGATCTCACAGGTGCACTTGGAAGGGGAGTGCTGATCATTATACTGGGAGAATTATAGTGGCTCATCAAATCTCCTTAGGAATGAATATTAAGTCTTATTACAAAGAGGATAGGGAGGGAAGAAGTCAATGATGTGCACAATTCAAGAATTGTTGGGTTGTACTGCTTGGTGTTTTGGTGTAACAGCAATAATGTACTGTTCACACAGTGTTCAAAGGAAATACGGCTAAATTCAACTTTGAAAGATAGAACTTTGCTTTGGAGGATAGCAGAGCTGTGTGACTGAATGGTCCTGTCTCCAGCCAGAAGCATGAGACAGGTTTTCTCTGCCTTGATGTCAGAGTGAAATACAGTGAAGCAGAGCAGTAAACAGGGAGTGATAAAGAGGGTGACTGGATTTATTTTTCTGGCTATGAAGTTATACTTTCTGCTTTAAAAATTGCTGTAGCTCTGTGAAATAAAACTTACATTTCAAGAGAGATAAATAAGAGACACTGCTAGTGGCTTTGCAGTCCTGGACAAAGGCTTTCTCTATGGACTCCTGCGTCCTCTCTCAGTTCTTTTCCCTGTTGGTCATAGCCCTTTGAGTGTGTTGCCAGGTTGTCTTAAAAATATCATTATCCAAAAAAATCTGAAAATTGAAAAATGAGGAAATCATCCACAGGCTACGACAAAACATGGCCACCTGAAAAACTAAACATATTACAAATATAGCACTCTCCAGAGGTGGAGAAAAAGACACATTTGAGTTAAGGGAAACAACTGACTTCATACACATGAACCAAACAACAACAGCAACAAAAAAATGTATTATTAAATCATGTATTTTACATTTGAAAGTGCAGGAGGGGTATTCAAACACACTTCAGTTATTGTTGTAGGTGTACAGTAATTAAAATCTGATTTAATACATTTTGTCTTTCAGCTGATATTGAGCTCTCATTGCTCAAATTCCTTAATAATCTTGTGTTTAATCACCTAAATGAATGTTTGTGACAGACAGAAAACCTGGTAACTTCTATTTAAGGGCTTCAAGACAAAATACATACCTACATACATACATACACTGAAACTGGGATGAGTATCTTACATGCAGTGCAGTCTGCTCTGTGGTCTGCACCTGAGTGGCACTTAACATGCTTTATTAATATGTGATGCACAGTGTGGGTGAAAGAATGGGCTCAGGGGCCCATACATGCACATCCTGACACCTTCATCTGGTCCTTATGACTTCAGATGTGGTTTGTGAAAAATAAATGATTAATTAATTGATCAATTCTTTCTTTTGATAAACTAAAGTACAACACTGCCTGTAGCAGTTATGCATATTAAAATAATCATTTGTAAAAATAAAACAATAAAGCCATGTGTAATTTTTCCATTGGGTTCTTTTTAAGCTACTTTGAGCACAATTATTTTCCATGTTGAAAGATGTTTCCTGTTATTGGACAAAAAAACCTTTTGTAGAAAATTTCTTAAGCCCTGTGTGTATTGCTAGAGGAGATAAAAATTTAAATTCCGCTAACATTAGAGGTGTATGGGAAAGAGGGAGTCATTACCAGATTTTTTGTATTCAAAATTTGACATTAAGATATAAAATAAGTGTAATGAAGAATGTATTTAAAGGCCTTGATAAAAAAATACTTTTTTTCTTATAAAATATTTTTTTTTCCAAAGTCAAAAAGTGAAGAAATACAGGAAAGAATTGGTACCTTGAATGCCAAGTTAAAAGGTGACATGTTAAATCTGTTATATGATTGTAAAATAAAGTTGCTCTTACATTTGCAGTTTTTTTTTGGCTTGAAGGCTTCTTGGCCAGTGCTGCAGAGATGTGTTATGACGCTGCCTTGTTGCTTGCTGTAGCACCAGTCTCCATCATTAACCAACTGAAAATGGGATTGGCAGTGTGCTAAAATGGCTATGAATAGAGAGGTTTGGAGCCAAAGCAGGAAAGTGAAGCCAGAAACCTCTGTACCTGCATGGCCAAGTGATTACTGAGTCTGTGGTATGAATCAACATCCATCCAACCACATCTATTATTCTCTTTTATTTTCTTTCAGTCTCTGCCTCTGAGGATAGTCTTACTATCACCCCAGGGGGGGCTCTGGAGAGTGGGGTAAGCCTACAACCCACCACCCAGGACACAGACAGAAGGCTCCCTGCAGTCACCACTGCCCCACCTCTCAACGTCCCAAACCACCATCCCCTTTACAGGAATCCCCTCAAACACCAGGCCCTGCTTGGTCCTCACAGTCAGCCAAAACACTTCGAAGACAGCAGGGGAGCCAGTAAACACCCAAGCTCTCAGCCCACCTCCTCTGCCTCGCTATACCGGACTCCACTGGATAACAATGATAAAAAGGCTTCAGAAGAGACCGCTGAAAGCTCAAACATGCAAACAACCTTTGTAATGCACGCATTAGCTGCCACTTCTCACTCCAACACCCCCTTACCACTCACCAGTGGGGTTATAAAAGATCCAGAACATGCTGCTGTCAGCCCCTATACTGCTGCTGCAGGGGAGAAAAATGAAGAGAGGCCAGATCAGCCAGGACTGAAGCACAATGTCAGCCCTGGCAACAATGAAAAAGAGTCAACCACCACCACAATCACCACCACCACCATCGTTACCACCATGCAGAGTCCAGGTAAGAACACAGCCCTATAATGTCTTTTCAAATGTATTTTTTAATACACAATACAATAATTATATACCAATTTGAGACTCATTATTGGTGAAAAGTATTTCGTATTTAAAAGCAGTCTAGTTGTGTCCATGCAGGTTTGTTCATGTCTGAATGTGTGTGTGTGGGTTGTGACTGTAGTCAGTGACAGCTGAAAATACTGTTGGATTTTGTTTTGTGATAAAATCTAATATGAGAAAATTCTCCATGAGTGTAAATGAATTTAAATATGAAATCCTCAAGCAACAATCATGTAAAAATTCATATTTCTTGGGATTTTGGACCCCAGAAGTTTCTGAGTTTATGAAGGAAACTGCTGACAGCAAATCCCAAGTGTCTGTAAAATTATTTTGCTGATTGAATCAACTGATGCCAAGTTAGACATCATGATGCAAACCAAAAAGCATTTCTCCCGATCATCTGGACACAAAGTGACTGAGACAGAGACAACATTTAACATTTTTTATTTTAAGTTACAGTCAGTAGCATTGTTTGTTGCAGCTTGTAAACACAATATTCAAATTTGGCCCCTCCTTCTAAGCTTAACACCACCAAAAGCGCATGCCCCCTCCTCTTGACAGCAGTTGCCAGAACTCACCCATCCAGTCCAGCCACCACATGCAGCATCAAGTTCATTTGTGACTAGGTTTGGTTTGGCTGGGAAAACAAGGAAACTGATCTCTGTGTGTATTGTCAGTGGATTGCCCAAGTAGTTAGCTGTTGTTTGATATTCAGTATTTCCTTATGGCCCCCTTTACCCACAAAGAGTCGAGTTATACAGTTAAATGCACAAACTCCACCAGCCATTAGTGAGTGAATGTGAGTGTGGATGGGTAAATGCTGACTTTTGATGTAGAGTGCTTTGGGTAAGATTAGAGAGGCACTGTATAAATGCACACAATTTACCATTTACCTCATCTCAAAGATAAAGAGGGAGCTCAGTGGCTGCCAGTTTTACAGTGATAACAACATCATTGCCATGAACACTTTCTGAAGGTCAGGGAACAGACTTCTATTACGACACAGTCTGAATGGTCCATGACTGTTGGACTGAGTGTGAAAATGTTGAAATGAAATGTGCAGAAAACTGATTCTTCTACCAAGAACATGAGCTTATCAGTCAAGCCTTGTATGCTGAATTAACCATATTGGCCTTTAAAACATGTCCTCTCATGTTGTATTCTTTGGGTTTATGGTGAAATAGTACAAATTTTTGAACACTGTCCAAGCTTTTCTCCTGGATGTCTTGATCATGCAAAGCTCTAAACTACCCATTTGTGACGTGTGCCAAAGTCACTGATATGAATTGACAACCAAAGACATAACTGCAGCTCAATTGTCAATTTTTATTTAAAAAGTCACACAGTCTGTAGAGGCTTTTTAATACAAAACTATTCTTAAAATCATTTGACCTTGGCTGGCTTATTCTTATGTTAAGCTGATGACAAAAAAGTTGTATAATTTTGCACAAGATTTACATTAACATTATTATGCAATATAAGTTAACCATCTTTAGTTGGTGACATCAAGTCCGAAAACAAAAATATTACTTAATGTGTAAACTAATTTCTGATGAATAAAAAACATCTGAAAATTCTTTAGAAATGCCCTAATCTTAGAAAAGTAATAAACTTAGAAAACAGAATTTAATCTTCTAAATATTAATTTGCTGTATTCCTCTAAAGCAGAGACACACTAACACTTGTCTGACCAAAATCACGTCTGTCCTCTCTGAGACTTTACTAAGAGACATTTTTTTCTCTTTTGAGTGCACTCATACTGTCTCACAACCTCAACTAATATCTTCACAATTTAAATCACTTATGATCACTCAGCCATGGGGCTGAAATAAATTACAACAATATCAGATCATCACTAACCCATAATGAAGAGGCCCAAACAGGGACCGGCACTCAAAGATTGTTAGTTGTGAAAGTGGATTGCGAAATAAATATCAGGGTGATGATTTCTAGGTGGACTTTGCAGGTCAGGAAGAGCAAAGTGGGAGCAGCTTGATTAATCAGCTCATCTGTGTGCAGGGTAGAGTAGGTCAAAGCACAGACAGCGGTACTGTAAAAAAAAATCTCACTATAACAGATGCACAGGGTGAGTGACAGCACTGCGGCCCAGTAATAGTTCTGGAGTGGACACTCCCTGAGGTGAAGGGTTGAGGGGATGTTCTTCTTCATAAGAAAGCACTTCAGCAAAAGTTTACTTTTTCGCTTAGAGAGATGGATAAAGGTGGTGGAGCAGAAACCCCTGAAGGACACTAGGAAATATTCTGTCCTCGGCTGTCCCATCACAGGGCTGAGCTGCTTAGAAAGGCAGCCAGAGAGGCAGAAAACCTTCCAAAAAAGTCAGATTGACTATGTGTGTTTATAGCTATGTCTTTGATTGTACAGTATCTGCAAAAAAGATAGACTATATACTAGTTTATCTATCTTTTCTTTTGCTAAACAAAACTGATAACCCATTTACACCTGGCATGTGATGTGATTCGTATCTGGATGTTTGCTCTGGATCATAAATATACATTCAAAAGGCAGTTAAATACAAGTAGATTGGCTGGATCACATCTGGTGGTTGTCTGACTTAAGGGTGACTACAATTTTGAGAGTAAAACTTGCATACAAACACAAATGGAAAAACACATCAATATACATGCTAATATTCTAACAAAGAGACACTTACACAGTTAAAAACACACAGGTTCTGACAAATGCACAATTAAGCCCCTTATACATCAGGGGTGCAACGTTTTGATACCTACTTCTGCACTATGAAATGACTTTCTTTTTTCTTTTTGTCATTCTTTTTATTCACATTAGTTGCTGGAGAGAGCCTGATAATTAAGAATTTCACGGGTAGGAGAACTTCATAAAACTGGTTGTGCATATAGCAATCAAAACCTAAAATTAAATGTGACTTAATTTTGGTAAAGTTAGCATTTACCTTGTGGCACCACTGTGGTGTTGATGCACTTTATAATGTGTCTAGAATCCTGTCTTCACAGCATTGTCTCAGAGCGAAGAACTGCCTGGCTGCACCTTTTCTCATTCAAGTATAGGTCAACAAATAATTTTAGCTTGTTTAAAACAGTCACAAACATCTTTGGCAGTGCAAAGCCCAGAATGCAGCTGTGACAACCCAGTGCAAAATAGTGTCAAGGGGGGAATGGATTTATGTGAAATACTGCACATGGGAAAGGGAGGACTGGCATTAAAATAGCTAAATCCATGCAAAAGCAGGGGGAAGAGCTGCTAGCTGTTTTATGTTTGTATTGTTAACAACTAGCTTAGGGTGAGAAACTTGACATTCTTAGTATGTGAGTTGCTAGTTGGTAGGTCTTGGATTTTTTCTTGTAGGGACAGGGTTTTCAAAACACTGATGCAGAGACAGTGTAAAGGGAAAATGCTGACTGACTCAATATATAGTGAGTGACACTAGAGTATTCAGTATCACTTGAACTGAGACAGATAATATCACCATGCCAACTTTGTCTAGCTAGTTTGCATAATGAGATCTGATTAAAACAGAATATGATGTTACTCAAGTGCCTTCCAGAAGGACACATATGACTGTTACAGCAAAGAAAAACATTGTAAAAGTTATGGTTATGGTCATGGTTTTAAAAAACTAACAGCTAAGATTGCTCTCTCTAAACACTTTCATTGTTGAGTATTACAGTAGTGTAAATTATTAGTAAATAAATGAACGAAACATCTCTATGTATGTGTATGCATGTGTGTACGCATGTGTGTGTGTGTGCGTGTATGTGTCTGTGTGCATGTGTGTGTCCAAACTGCATCATTTGATTCATCCCCATGTTGTTTTGGTCCCTGTAGTTCCCTGCCAGCTGAACCTGACTGGGCCAGAAGGTTACATAGAGGCTCCACCACAGTCCAGCTCTGTTTTTTACTCCACAGTGGACTGCAGCTACATCATTACTGTCTATATGGGCTATGGAGTGGAGGTCCAGGTAAGAACCTCACTGACATCCATCGATCCAGCAAAGATTGTCACACAACATGCACAGTGTTAAAAAAACTTAGTTTATGTTTTCCTTGAGACATAGAAATTACCACAACATATACTTTTATGTTTGCACTCTAAATGGATTTCATCTTGACAGTTGTTGCACGTTAGGAATACATTATTATTTGACTAGATGATGATAAAGATGATAAACTCACATTCAAACACAATTTTATTAAGTTACAACAAAAGTTTTTTTTAAACATAAAAATAGAACTCATTTTATAAGATATCTAGAAAAAGGGAAGTGAGGAGCTGTTTTTCACTCTGTTGTGGATGTCTATATTATAATTTTAAATGCATGCCTCTGTCTTTACTCTCAAGCTTTTAGATGCTGTTTATCATTCTGCTCTTTATTTTATTGCCTGTGATTTTTAGTACTTAACATTGCATCCTTGTTGTGGGTTGTGGGGTCTTCTGTGTCTTATACACGTAAAATGTGTTTTGTTAATTAACAGGACCTTATTGAGTACTTGCTTTCTAACATCACATCGTTGGCACATCGGTCCTCTGGATCTTATCAGACTAAATGCAGTAACTGGATTTCATTTCAACTTTCTTAAGTTTGTTCTGAGCTTGAAAGATCAGCTGTTAATCTTCATGCCCAACCTGCATTTTTGGGAAAGCCCCTAAAAATGAAGAACTGTACTACTACTCCATAGTGAATTGAAATATTTAATCAAAAACTATGAAACCCCTGTTTGTATCAGTTTTAAAGAACTGATTCTTATCATGACTTTTTATGAACAGGGTTTATAAATTTGGTTTTCATTCTCAACTTTAAATGTTAATGTTGCCCAACCCCTAGGGGTTTTTTTACAAAGCCAAAATCAAAAAAGAATTATAAAATGGCAAATACAAATATTTACCACAAAAAGCTGTATAAAATAACATTTCCATATCAAGGCTTTTAGCTTTTAGGGAAGAGAAATTCCTTTTGGGATGGAGGAGAGGGCATGTGAAGTTTTGTATTTTCTGTTGTGGATTTGTTTGCATTGTTTGTATTGACGGCCTTCATGAATACTCCTTTAAGATTGGCTTTACGGTGCAGGTAAATTTAATGCTCTTGTTGTGCAGTGTGCTGCTGGTTTCAGACAAAGAAGTGCTTCTGAAAATGTGCTTTAAGTAGCAACATGTGAAGCAGGAGGATTGTGGGAACCAAGAGTGGACACTGTCGCCATTATCTATCTTTCATTCTGTTATCTACAGATCATGAAATAATCATCCCATCATCACTGGATGAATTAATATGTGGCTAGACTTCTCTTAAATGGTGAGGGCTGACTTGGACGTTATCTTCAACAGAAAGAAACGGTGCAATTTCTGCCTCTGTTAGACCTTGGTTGAAGTACAGTCTGATGCCTTAATCAATAGATACTCCCTTATGGGATATTTTCAGCTACTTACAGGTGTCAAGAGCCATTTAGGTGCTGGTGCTGATTTTTTATAAAAAATGATTATTAAAACTTAAAAAACCTTTTATTTAGAAAAGGGACTCTGTTTTCCGTTTTCATGGAAAAACAAGTTTTGTTATCTCTAACACATTAATTTATCCAGTTATCACTAGATACCAACCTGTTACCCTGTGATAATTAGATTATTTTTTTATGATCTGGAGATAACGGAATTAAAAAAAAGATAGTAGCAACCATGGCTGCTCTCGGCCTTCATACTCTCGGCATTTATAGGTGCACAGCTATAATACACTCATGGATTTACCCCGTTGGCTTCTACCTTGTACTCACCACTTTAACAATTTTTGCATCTGCCCTGCCAGACAGCTTGCAGGGCCTTCATTTTGCTTAAAAAATCAAATAAAGCTAACATTTTTGTCTACACCAACAGCGTTTCCAAAGTGCACACAGTACCATCTTAGGGGGCAGGATGGCTGTACATGCAGAGTTGAATGGAGCATATACAGTAATGGTTAAACTTGTTAGTATAGCTGTTGTGTAACCACTTAAGTTTTGTATAAAATGAGAAATGGTTGAACTTGTGGGTGGGGGAGGGCAGATATTTTTTTTACAGATGCAGGGGGAGGGCTAAGAGAAAAATAATAAAATGTCAGGGAGGGCAGCTGATTTTTTAAGAATAAGATAAAAAATGAACCAATACCCACCCCATCTAAATAGCGTATGGTCCCTGACCAAAATGGCTGTCATCTAGAATTCGTGGAACCATTGAAAATCCATTATTCTTGTTTAGTTTGGTCCTTTTTTGAAAGATAAGAAATAAAGGGCATGTTCAAATGATTTCATCATATTACATACTAAAACTTAAGCAAGGTGTTACTCTGCTCTTTTTAAAAAGGTCATGTCGAGAAATATGTGTGACTTTCATGACTAAGTAAGGACAGACGTACTGTCATATCTATTTACACGGATTGTCTTTCTAGCAAGGTGACATACTGACATCATAATCAATAGTATGTGTGTGTGCATGTGCGTGTGTGGTGTGTGTGATGCCAGGTTTAGTTTTTATTTCTCCAGGCACTGGTTGTCTCTGTACATGTAATGACTATAGACCCACTCTGACATTGTCCTTTGTGTCCAAACCATTGTCCATGGTCAAACAGTAAAAACATGGTGTTGGCCTATTGTCAGATGGATGGCTTTCATTAGTATTTAAATTTTTCATCAACAACACTCCTCCAGCTGTCTCTGGGCCAGCAGTGCAGAGATATACAGCTTAGCAGCTGCTCTGACAGCAATTTACTGTTCATTTTAAAACTAGTACAGTTACATTATGCCTCCTCTCCTTTATACCATATGGTGTTTTTATGAGAGAATTTCACCAGAAATACCTAATAGATATCCTCAAGTAAGAAACATGACAATATTAGTTTAATCAATTCTGAATTTCAAGCTTATATTTTTTTTCTAATGTATGATAGTTTAAAAAGGCTTTGTCTTTAGAGGTCAGTTTATGATTCATTATATAGGTCACATAGGTCATTTTGGTCATATTTAAATGTTTTTTTGTCAGTCAGTATATGCACATTGTAAATGAAATGTAGAGTCTTCTTAGAGCTCTGGCTAATGTTTAAAGCTGATCCTCTGTACATGGTTAGAAATAGAATTAAATTCTGTGGCTTTTTGATTGTGGTGGTACAAACTCTCCGTTTAGCCCTGTGACCTGTAGGTTATTGTTACACTTTTCAAAGAAACTCTTAAGAGGTATGCCAACAAACTAACGCTCATACCACTAAGAGCAAGTATTGATTATCTTACATCTTCACCACCATAAGTCTGCCCTGTGTGCTTGTGTAAACATGATCAGATTCAGGTTGAGGTTACTTTATGTGCACCCATAGGTAGGTTTAGTTCGCAGGAGAGAGAAGGCAGACATACATTGGAATGTTGATCAAATAAAGATATCATACATATCATATAAAAATATATATATAATCAAGCATTTCTTGAACTGCAAAATCTGCAGGTTGTTTTCTCACTGTAAAAAAAAAAAAACTGGTCAGCTGTCACTCACCATAGTTCATCCTTGAGTGTTAACATTCAGCATTTATAAGCACTACGTCAACAATATGCTGTGGAAAACAAAACATTTTGACCACATTATGGCAAAATTTTGGCTAAAAGGAAGTTTTTCCTTGCCACTGTCGCCGAGTGCTTGCTCATGTGGAAATTGCTTTCAATTGTTGGGTTCCTATAAATCTAAAATATAAATGTATTTATAGAGTGTG
>JAPZDV010000024.1:903168-914127 GCA_029814665.1 Acanthurus lineatus
TTACCACCGGAGCACGTCCAGTCTTAAAAACCACATGATGGCCAAGGAATTATTATTGTCCTCTCCAATTTTTCCTACAGTATAAGAAACACAATGAATATCTTAAGTTACATATAGAGCAGGGTAAAAATTTGCAATTAATTTGCGATTAATTGTGCGTCAACTCAGGACACTAATGCGGTTAATTGCGATTAAAAATTTTGATTGACTGACAGCCCTAATAAATACATAATGGGAACAAGAGTATGGGATTACTAGCAGAAATGGGCAGATTCTCAACAAATGAGAAAGGAAAAAACTAACTGCTAATTTGTGAATATCTTTGAGAATAGAAAGTGGCACTGCAATCATTTACAGGAATTTTCACTTTTAATCACGTTTTATTTGTCTTTGTCTCCCATAGCAGAAGGCAGCAGTATCATAACATCACCCCAAATGATGATGTTATGATCATTGGATGTGTGAAGCAAGTCACAGGTCACTCCCATTCCAAAGCTCAAATAATAACCTTGGATAACAAAATTAACATGGGAGGGTTGGAAGGAGACAATGGGAAGGAAAGAAAAAGAAGGTGGGGTAGAAGAAAAGAGTAGGAGAGTGAAAAGACAAGTCATCAGAGGCAGAAGGAAGGGAGAGAATCAGGAGGAAAGAGAAGCAGAAAGAAGAGGAGAGGAGGATAGAGTGAGGAAGGAGATAAGGAAAACAGAAAAAAGAGAAGAAGAGGAGGAGGTGATAAGCAGATTAACACCAGAGATAAAATAAATGCAGTTCTCCCCCATCTTTCATTTACTTTCATTATTAAAAGGACACTAGTGTCCAGATGTGGCTGAGCTGTGTGGTGGTTAATTAATTGCTCATGGATTATCTGTCCACTCCTTTTGTTTGTTTACGGACCTCTTTAAATGTGCCTTGACTTAAATGTCTTATCAGCTTCTCTTAACAAAATTGAAAGGGTTTCCTCCCTGGATAAATTTAAACAAATGTAGAGTTCAAATAATGTTGGATATACATCAAAGATGTAAGGTGGACTTAGGAGGTCAATTGGAGCTTTTTGTATGCTGAGAAAAGGGCTCCTAATTTGGCTTATCAAGAAATCAACCTCATTAATCTACTTCAGAGGTCTTTATTAGCCCTGTGAGATCACAGCAACGTAATTTGATTGTCTGCTTGTACAAGATGAGTCAGATTTCACCCAGATGCTGGACTTCGATAAGAGGGACTACAAGGTCCAGTTCAGACCCTTTTGCTAGGTATGAACCTCTTAACCTGCAACAGGAACAGTAAGAAGCTGATATTTCATACTTGAGTGAAACAGAGAATTACAGACATTAGAAATGACAGTAAACTCAATAGTGAAGCAACTATGTCTCAAATGATGTACGTTAATTCTATGCATAAAGACTCCAGTGGGCGACAAATTCCACCTCTATGGGCAAGGTTTAAATGAGTTTATAAAAAAAAAAATAGTCATGGTTATGAGAAACCAACTGCAGGTAGATGATGAATGTTAACAGTATTCCTTCAGAAAAAATTAAAATATGATTGTTTCTACAACAATCTTACAGTATTTTATCTAATAGCAGTTACACTGAAGCCAAATTCAACAGATACAATCTGTTCTGCTGATGAAAAAGGGCTATTATGAATGTGGTTTCATTTTCACTTACACAAAGCATTACAAGTACATAAGACTACATAAATAGTTTCTCTAGGTTGTTTGAATGGCTGTGTTGGTGTTTAAAAAGAAGCCATTAATGTTAAGCTGTTTGAAGGGAAAAAAACAGTCAGGTGCTACTTTCAACTTCTAATGAAAAGATCTGCATGTACAGACACGCACTCTCTTGCTGTGAGGATGAAGATGTCTGTCATGAAAGGTTAACACAGAATGCTGTGGTGGTTGTCATAGTAGCAACTAATTAATAATTAGAAATATGAACTATGATCCGGTGCCATTGTTGGTGCCCATTCAAGAACACACATGTAGCTCTGATTCACAGCTCCACTTTTTCACACTGCTTCAGTTTTAAAGTCTGTAACTTACTGACTTTTAAAAGTACATATTGTTCTTTTTTTCCGTTGTTTTTTTTTAACAGTTCAAAGGATGTAGAACATGAATTTTGTTTTTAAACTTTCACGACTTTGACCTCAGTATAATAATGTATTTCAGTGAGGTGATAACAACCATGTTATGCCATAGAAACAAACATATCAAGTCACAGGTTCCTGACTGGCATCAGCTGAACTGAAGTCACTGGCAAATTCAGGCAGTTCCCCCTGTAAGTCTGTATTCTTGGACCAAATCATTCATGCTGTGGGAGGTCAATTAGCAGTTCAGCCCTGAACCAAAAATGTTGCTATATTTGAGAGAAGTTCAGAGACAAATTGAGAGGAGTTGTCTGGTGTCTAATATCCTGGAATGAACTGGATTTAAAGCATATATCATGGAGTGACTTGTCTCACTTGTCATTCACGGGGAGGCATAGTTTAGATCAACCAATCTTGTCCTAAAGGAGAAAGCCTGAATTACTTCGACCTCTATAGCGGAGTGCTAAGGGATAAAAAAACCTAACTAGAATCTTAGACATAACATAGAGCAGCAGTTAAAATTTAGGACTATAGCTTAAAGTGAAGTGCAAATAAACTACAATACTGTGATAGCTTGGTGGAAAGAACCACTCCTATAAGCTGGAGAAGGTCTCGACTACCTCAAAGAAGGTTGGAAGTCAGTCATTTTTTAGGAAGCTGGTAAATCAGTTGATATAATAATGTTTGATTGAAAGAGTACCTGATATTACCCTAACCTTATATCACATTTTTTAAGGAATTTGAAAGGAAAGGATATGAGCAACAACCTAAAACAATTACAGAATGTTTATGTTAAGGCAAACTGTAAACTTAAATACCAACAAACTGTTAAAAACAGCCACAACAACTACATAGTGGAAAACACAGAACTAATGCATGAGAACTGCACAGAGATCAGTAGAGAAAGTTAGAGCCTTGACGCAGGCTAGAAATGAGAACTGAGACTCGTTCATCATGCTGATAATAATGCACCAGCAGTGGGGATAAGGACATGTCATAAAGGCAAACAAGGTCTCATCTGTTTGTCTGTTTGTTACTGTTTACAGAGTCCACAGTCTGTAGCACAGCTCATGTACTTCACTGATAAACCACAGAATTTCAGAGCAACATTTTACTTTGCAATCAAAGAAAGATTTTTATCGCAGTTGTCTTGTCCACGAGTCTCTTTCAGCTGCAAGTCTGCATCACCAATTGATGACTTTTAAAATGCTTGGTTTCAGGGGTTGCTGCAGGCCCACATCATGTTTGCCTCCTTCCTTCCTAAGATGTTCTCATCAGTCCCTTGTAGACATTTTGCAGTCCCAGCACAGTCCCTGAACCTGTGAAATGGTTTCAGGAGGTGTGGCTTAGTTTTTAATTTTGGGAAAAATACTAATTTGTTTCTTTACTGAGAGTTATGTAAGTATACTGATCCCACTGTCAAATCAGTAGCTTATGAGGGTAATACCTACAGCCAGGGAAGCAGGGGGAACGCCTGAAAAAACCTGACAACATGAGTAAGCTTACTAATAAACACATGATACATTTTATAAATAGCTTTTTTTATTTATAAAAAAACTCAAGTTTAAAAAAAGACTTTAATGACATTTGTCTTTAGTCTGTGGAAAATAGACATGATTGGTGTGTTTGTCATGTAAGAGAACAGGGTCAGAATATCACATGAGGCAGACTTTGTTGTGATTGGCTGTTATTCATGTAGGCAGCAAATAAATGTATAGAAGAAGGAGGAGATGGAATCCTGGATTTTGAATGAAGACAGGAACACAGGAGAGACACTCTTAGAGATGAAAGAGAATAATAAACAGGATTTCATTTCACCCATGACCACTGACTGTAAAAATGTATTTTTTTAGAGTGAAAGGCAACAGTATTCTGTCAGTATTTGCTACCTATCAAAATGTACTACATGCCATATCTGGGAAGGAAGGTTGGGGTTAGGGATAGTGCTATCTCTTTGCCATATCATTTTTCAACAAGGCTGCATAAATCATCCAAACACTGGCACCGTGAAATACAGTCTCTCGTGGTTTCCTGGCAGCTCGTTCCAGCCAATAAATATCACTGTAAATCCTTGTAAAATAGCAAATTGTTATTTTTACACTTTGTTTTTTGTACACATTAAACAAATGTGTTTAATGTTTTTAATGTGTTTTTTTTAGCTCAATGAGATGCTGTAGATATTGTTTTCTGTGGGTAAAGCCAGTTTAGCACAATGAATGAAGTTTAATAAAATGGAAATTCAGTCTGATTGTAAGACAATATGTAGTGTGCTTGTTATACAGTATTTGCATTCTGAATGTGTATTAACATATTTTACATTTTAATCTGTTGTAGTTAAGTGAGCCTGTTCTTTGTACAACACAGTAGACTGTGTGTGTGGTTTTTAAATGTAGTCTATACGTAAATTAGCTTCACTATTGAAAGTGTTCTGTTCTGTGACACTGTGTTGTGATTACTTGACAGTCTTCTTGTTTAATGAGAGCCTTCCTGGTGTGTGTAGCCAGAGCAGTAATCCCAGTTGACCATATAAAGATGAGAGCCAAGGCCAAATAGCAATCTCCCTGAAGAGAGCTTGAAACAGATACAAACAACAGTCAGCAAAGGTTTGGCCACGAATAGTGCAGGGTATCGACTGATGAATCAATACCCTCAACTGCTTTAGCTGAGCTAGACTCCACCTCAGTTCAATAAAACACAGTTCTATCTTCAGTCCCTGTCTGCACTGATGGCAGAGATTGATTAGGAAGCATTTGTCAATGCTGACAGTTTCCAAGAGAAATAGGCAACATTCACATCCTGTGGGAGCAGCTATCTCATCACTTCTAAGTATTTTCCTGCACATTTGTAATGTCTGCAGGTTTATCACAAGTTAAGTTTGTCTGCTCAGTTGTGAGCTTCTCATAATGAGAATTCACCTAATGTGAGTGGTTGAGCTTGTGTGTTGTTGCTATAGAACTAATTAACTATTTTTGCATGCTGAAGCCTGTAGTTTACTGTGTTGTTTCCTTAGCTAACAATCGTGTGCTAAATGACAGAGAATCTAAGAAAGGAGAAAAATGACATACTGAGGAGGGATACCTGAAGCAGAGGATAATTAATTCAACTGAATCTGCACACTTTTGCTACATTATGCACGAGCTTCATTACCATAAACATGCAAATCTTTACCCTTTGGCTTATTCATTCTTTTTGCTCTGTCAAAGAAAGAAAGTAAGGGAAGTTGACATTGGTTTTCTTCAAAGAGTTAATAGCATTGGATATACCTTGAAAAAACAGTTGAGCACCGTTTCACAAGACTGTAGCCAAAGGCTAAACTTTGTTTGCAGTACAGTAAAGGGCACACTTTATTTCCTCACTCATTCTGTTGCTGTGTGTGTACAGCAGAGCATTCAGTTGTGAAAAAGAAAGCTGTTAAGTCTTTGAAAACTATTAGTGGCATGCCTTTTCCTGTTTTTTTTCCCCATAAATACTGCTACAATGTCAACCCCTTCTTCTATTAACAGCATTCATATGAACTTGGGATTTACATTAAATGGTGATGCCTAGTGACAGATATCAATTTGACCTTCATACTGTGCAGTGTAATTTAAGAGGGTGAAGGATGTACATCTAAAAGCTTTTACCTGCATCAGCATCTTGTTTTGTTTTTGTTCTGTTTCAAAGTCAGTAATGAAATTTTGATTAGTTAACTATTATTCTAGTTTTCCTCAATCTTGCCTCGGTGCTTAAGTAATAGTTCCTAATCTGAAACACACCACAATTGTGGAAATAATGTTACCCTACATATAACTTTAGGAAATAAGGAGTGTGAAGACTGGGTGGCAGTAAGTGGTTAGGGTTAGGGTTGAATTTGTGGTCGTACCTTGCAAAATTTTTCATGTCTGGTGCAAAAGTATGCAGTACTAATTTGACCTCTATAGAGAAATGTTATTGCAATTGATACTGAAATGTAATAGCTTGTTAAATAATCAATTAAGTCACTCTGCATTGCCTCTTGTGTAAATGTGCCCAGAATCTCTCCTACTGAGGGGAAACACTTACTTTTTCTGCTGCTGGGTGGTAACTGCAGGAATGTAATAATCTCAACTCGTTAGTGATGCATATTTTCACCTCTCACAACCAAAAAATCCTCTTTCTCAGTGTAAATAATTAGTAAAGACACCAGGTACACAGGCACCTGGCTTTAAAGAGGAATGACTCTCAGAGTAGCCATTTTATGCAAAAAACCCTCCCATGATTAGTTTAGAGACTAAATACAATACCTTACCACTTTGCACCTTACTAAATGCCAAGTTTACACAACATTTAACTTCCAAAAGTGTAGTTTGACTTGCTCTCAGTGCACTTGTCCCATGTACATTAAACTATGCGCTATGGATCATTAAATAGGGCTCAAAGATTTTAGAAAACAGATGGCAGAGGGGTTAAATAAATGATGTTAATCAAGTGTAGTTGCAGCTTCAATTAGCAGCAGATACTAAACAACATGTATTAACTTGCATTCAACTAACACAATTGTGAAAATGAAAGCTACAGTTCTGTGCATGCCACTGCAAGACACAGCTACTAAATGAAATCTGAGAATGTGTCTGCAGCAACATTTTAACTCAAGCTTGTTTGGCTTGTCAGAAATGGTAATTACTGATTCTGAATGAGTCCATTAGGGGCCAGCAGCTAAAAATTAATCACCAAGGACATTCTTGTTGTGTGTCATATTAGAGTCAGCATGAGTTAGGGTAGATAGATGCAGTTGTTGTAGTAATCCATCTGCAGAGATATCATGTGAGCAAGGTCACAGCTCTACCCTCCACTTCAGTGCCCCTCCCCTGCCCCTGTGCTTGTGCTATCCAGAGTGCTTCACATCACTCAAAGATGACAATCTAATGAAAGATCCTTGTACTGAGCTCATGGTGCCTTCAAGTGCATTCTGCCAAATAGCTATTAAAATGCCCTACACTCTGTGATTGCCTTTCAGAGAAGAGGAAATTGGAGAAGGCAATATATTGGGCCAGAGGATTAAAATGTTGGACGGGTTGATTAGATAGCAGCAGCCTGTCAAGATCTCATTGACCAGGACACGCTGTTAGGCAGCAGCCCAACGGACCCCACACAGGCATGAATGTCTACATTTCCTCTTTCAATGAAGCCTCCTTCTCTGTGTGTGGGTGCTGCAGACAATTGCAGGAATTGTCTTTTTTAACACAAAACTGAATCAAAAGGTACAATCAAAGTAAGGAATAAGTGAAAGAGAAGTATTATTATAGTACTACAAAAGTATTGTTTGTTGTAGGAGAGAAATCAAATTACTATTTTTTATATAGACGTTGAAAAGAGATATTTAAATAAGCATAGCCATCGCATCAAGCCACTCAATCCAATGTGTCTGTGTGAGAAAAGCAGTTCTTTTTTCTTCTGTGTCTGTTTTTATCAGATGAGAAATTTAATTGTTGTTGATAGCATTTATCTGATCCTATATTTATCTAGGGCTGCCAACCGTCCCTTAAAAAACGGAATCGTCCCGTATTTGGAAACAAAAGTACGGGTTCCGTATTGAGCTGGAACAGGACGCACTTCATCCCGTATTATCGTGAGAATCAACAGCAGTCTGTAAAATGTCAATGGAATTAATGAATTATGGGCACTTTGTATTAGATGTTACTGCAAATTTATCTCCTGCCTCTCCCTCTCTGTGACCAATGAGCTGACAGCACCCTGACAAACAAGTATGATGACACAGAATCCGACTCATCTCATTGGTCCAGCAACTGTCGCTTGCGAAAAAAATACCGGCACAACACAACTATGGTTGCTAACCGTCCCTTAAAAAACGGAATCGTCCCGTATTTGGAAACAAAAGTACGGGTCCCGTACTTTTATGTCAAGGAGTTGGCAACCCTATATTTATCTATAAGACTCATGTAAAAAAAACCCCAAGATTTTCATTCCGAAAAAATGTAGAAAAAACAGAGCGGCCTTTATTTTCAAGTTTACTTTGAAAAAAAATTTTCTTTTCCCATCTGCCCTGCACTGTGGTTGTTTTGTAAAGCTCTTTGTTGTTAATGCTGCTCAAGTGTTCTCTGGTAAATTCACTATAGCACTATATCTAAAGGTCAACAACAGAGTCATGTCATACTCATATCTCAGCACTTCCTGTTGGTGATTTGTTGTTTTTCATACACTTTTTAGGGTTACCCCTTCATTTATTGAATTTGACACCCCTGCTTGACATTTTTGTGTTTTGGTATGTGTAGATTTCCTTTTCTTTATTTCAGATGTTAAGAAAGTCTATCAGAAAAGTAAATAGTACAGTTTTAGTTTGTTCTACTTTGGCTATAAGAAAGACATGCAGAACGTACTGTGTTTATTTTAAACGGCAGAAAAGTAGAACTGACTGAAAATTGAAATTAATCCACCATGAAAAGTAAAGTAATAACAATGTATCTCTTTGTTTAAATAAAAACCCTTTGAGTATAGTGGAGAGTATGGCATGACCTTGTTGTATTTGTTCAATTCAAACTGTGTAAATGCACATTATGTTGAATTGATAGCTGCACAGGGAATTCAGTCCTTCTCTTCAGGTTTTCTTTTACCCTTCCTTTACTTGTTCGTTCTTCTTTTCTGCATCAACCATAATATTATACATGACCTTGTCCATGTGATGGGATCAGTGAGTTTTACAAACACTCTTTGGTTTAGTTGTTTACATTCACCAATTTACAACAGGTCTTAGTACTGGGCAGCAGGCTGGCTGAACCAGTAAAAGGCCAAAGTGTGTAAAAGACCCACATATCCATGAGAGGATAGTGCATGGGTGTGCATGGGTGTGTGCATGTGGGTGGGTGTGAGAGTGAGAGTGAGAGTTACATTTTGCCTCACCTGGGTTGATAAAGGACACATAACTATAATGGGGTGGTATGAGCAGAACATGGGTAATAATGATTGACAAAGGAGAAATACAAATTTGATAATTCTGTGTAAATAGTATGCAGTATAAAGCAAGTTCAACATACCCAGGATCTCTTTTTATTACCTGGCTTCACTGAGCCTATCTCACAGATCCAATGCCCTCAGTCAGCTGAGAGTTTCACAATGTAGACATGAGCAGGCATTTCACCAGTTGGAAACTTAAACACTTCTCCTGGAACTTATACACTTCTCCTGGAAGCATGTGGCATACTTAAAAAATAATAATAAATAAGTTTATGCGAAAAGCTTAACGTACTGATTGCATTTAACATAATATTGTGCTCTACAGATAATGGCATTAATTATGTTATTCATTAGCTTAATTTATAAGTGGAAACAGACTGGACGCTCATCCAAAATTAGCTCCAAAACTGGCTGGACAGGAGCTGACTTGAACAGTACCTCGGGGCTAGCATGCTGAAAGCTGCCAATGAAGTCTTTAGCCATGTTTTATTGGACAATTCCCAGTTTGCTATCCTCAGGGCAGCCCTCCTGTACCCCAAACCAGTTTACTTTTTTGCTGTTCTTTGAATAAATATATTTATCAATAAAACAGCTCATCAAGCGTTTGCTGATTCCATGTTCTAAAAAGTTCCCAAAAGCAAAACACTCTGTCAGCAGTAAAAGAAAAAAAACAAACTTTATTAACTTTGGCCAATACAACACTAGAAAAAGGAAGGAAGCAGATAAAGGAAAATCAAAGAGCTAAGGAGGATTTTTAAAACCTTAACTAACCATGATGACCCAAGCAGCATAGGCAGAGCAGTAATGTCTATTGTTGTGGGAAAGGTTGGATTTGTTAATTATCTCTGTCACTTAGACTATGTTATGCCCTGTCTAGGGGTGCATAGGCACAACAGGAAGAGAGCCTCATCTTCCCCAAGTCCCAAGTAGCCACAGCCAGCACAAAAGCTTTCAAATTAAAAATCTGTTTATTTACAAAAAGGAAATGAATGAAAGAGTGTTCGAGAAAATAATGACTTCAGGGTGGACCAAGGCCAAAACAACAAGAAAACCAATTCTGACTGGGGAGGATATAACTTACCTAACAAAACAAAGGAACCAAAAGACATATGACTTGTCTCCCTACCTAAGCAAAAACAGGAGAAAAACAGGGTAACAAAACTGGCAGTCCACCCCTACCAAAACACATAGCTATATGAAATGACAGAAGGAAGTGTGGCCATTTGGGAGAAGGGGGAGATGAGGAAATGCCTGCTGCCCAGCGCCGGCCACCATCTTGGCCCTTTATATAGCAGGTAACCTCCCGGAAGCAGCCAATCACCAGCCAGGACTGAAATTGATCAACCAATCCTCTCTCGGCAATGACACACACCAATCTACATAAACAAGACAAAGGAACACAGACAAGGAAACACAGAACACCCAAAACTAACAAAAATTACGACTACAGTCATAACACTCCCATACCCAAGAATTGAACATCCCCCTATAATGTTTAACATACATGAGTTTAGGGAAATCTAGATAAAGCATCCGCGATCATGTTTTCTGTGCCTTTTTTTGTTTTGTTAGGAAAAATCTGCAGGTTAAAATCCTGCAGGAGAAAGCTCCAACGCATGAGCCGCTGGTTGGAGTTGAGCATGAAGGCAAGAAACACTAACGGATTGTAGTCAGTGAAAACTTGGACAGGCTGTGGACTGGATCCGAGACACACCTCAAAATACTGCAAGGCAGAAGAGCGAGGGCCTCCTTCTCAATTGTACTGTAGTTTAACTGGTGTTTGTTAAACTTTTTGGAGAAATAACAGACAGGGAGAGAGGAGACAGACAGGAGACCACACAAAGTTTTTCACAGGACTAACTGTAACAACTATGGTAAGGCTTGGACTTAGGTGCAGAGAAAAAAAAAACACAGGAAACTGGATGAGGTTCCAAATAAAAATCA
>JAPZDV010000024.1:923041-933674 GCA_029814665.1 Acanthurus lineatus
TTGCTCAAAAATTACAAACTGAGTAGTTTAACCTTCATATTTTAGAGCAAGGTGTAGTTGCCAGTATAATAATAATAATAATAATAATAATAATAATAATAATAATAATAATAATAATGGGAGCCCTTACTTTATGAACCTTTCCCAAGGTTATTTGAATTAACACTTGGAAAATTTTCTCTTAGACACCATAAATATTTGTGTGATAGTGTAGGCATGACAAGGAATCTAATAATAGACTAAAACATTCAGTGAAAAACACAGAAAGGTAAAAAATATATAGCATGTATCCCAGTGTGAGAGGGAATACAGTAAGATTCTAGTTTGACATTGAATCAAAAATTTTTTTTTGATTTTTGTTTTCTTAGTAAATAATATCTTCTTTCAAGAGGTTCTGCAGACCCTCTTTAGAAAGTAATGGTAAATGTTTAATCACTTTAAGACTTGTTCATTTAAAATGACACAGCACATTATTTATTACTAAAGCATTTATCACTTACATAGTAAGATGATTGACATAGGTGGTTTTCAGTGCTACTTGCAGAAAAATAGGAATCCCTCTGTTGCTGTATCTCGAGTGCAAAATGTACAGGGCAAATGTTGTCCTCAGGAGTTGGTAGAGCTCAACAACAAGCTTAAATGTTTTCCAGGGGCCCAAAACACAACTCCAAATGAATAATGGTGTTGATGTGTGTCAGCTGTATGTGTAAACAAGCTACTGTTTAACTATCAAGTTTGCCATCTCAATTTTCAAAGTAGTAATACCTTAGTGTTGGTTCCAATCTTGTTTTAGCTGCCCCTAAGTATCCAAAAAAAAAACCCAAAAAAACAAAACAAAAAAAACAAAGAAACACAAAAACAGATTTTTAATTATTTTAAAACGTACATTTCTAACATTACTTTTTGCAAGTTACATACCACTCTCTATCTTCCCTGCCTTCTCTGGTACATTGATAAAAATGGGTCTTGGTGTTCATCTGCCATCAGCTGGGTAGTTGTCGTGGTAAACTGTAGGCACAAATTTTTAACCTGTCACAGACCAACATTTAAATTGAAATTGAAAACTTATGTGAAGTCAGACACTGTTTCAAAGTATTGCTTCAGTTCAAAGCGTTAATGAGCAAAAACTTTATGGTTGAGTCAGTGATTCTAACCCAACACACTTTTTGTCAAAAATAGTGGATTGTTAGCAGTGCAATCCATGTATGCACACAAAAAAATTCAGTTTCTACACAGTCTGGGCTTTGTTTATGTGAAATGAACAAAATGGCTCAGACCGAGCCACACAACACTGTTCCAACCAGTAAATTGGCTAATTATCACAGTTGCCAAATCACAAAAAAGCAACTTGCCATGTGTATTTCATAGTGATAAAAACTGCTTCAACTTTAGGTGGCCAACTTAATCTCAGATGCTCTAGATTTTGCCGTGTTTCTCTGTGCTAGCCCACTTGTTACAAAGGCAATGAGTGGGGACAGTCTGTTTTTTGCTATGACTTGAGTTTGAATATCAACAATCTTTCTCCAGTATCACTAACCTGGCATTTAAGTCTCAAAATTTTCAGTCATTTGACTTAAGCCAAGTCTCACATTATTCAAGTCCAAGTCAAGTCACAAGTCCTCATTTTTGTGACTTCAGTCAGACTCAAGACGAAGTCTTAGGGCCTTTCCTGTGGTCGAACTGAACCTGTTTACTCAGAACTCAACTGTACTCTATCAGTCTGATCTTTACAGATATGCTGGAGGGGACTTTGGCCTCCATTCCATATAGACTACAAGTATGTTGCTGATGGGAAGCATATATCTCAAGCATGAAAGACTGGGTATTGAAGAGTGAAGGACATTTTTTCCACTCATCTCTCTCTCTCCTGAGTCTTTTTACTTTACCTCCACCTTTTGTGAGCACCCATTGTTGGCTGAGGATTTGAGGTGTGTGTTTGTGGCTGATGTAGGCCTTTTAGATGTGCACAAGGCAGCAATACACTTCAGAAAAAAATCTCTATAGGGGCTCTTTCTGATGGGAGTGTTTTTTTATTCTGCTTTAGGTGAACCACACTTGATGGTCAGCTATCAGCTCTGTGCACCCCTGCTCATAAGGCCTTTGATGCACAACTAGAAGACACACACTTACTCACATTCAGATGCACACAGAAGTACACCTTGCACAGTGCATTGCGGGTATGCACACCTTTACATGCAGTCTAATTCTTCCTGCACTTGACTTTTAAATAGGCTTTTCAGACTTATTTCTGAGCTTGCTTTAGCATAGTGTGAGTATTTTTGATAAATTTAAAACAAAAACAAAAGAATTTCCTTCCTGACCTTTCTGACATAGCCTACCTAAATGGTAGGTCATGAGTGATGACGTGAAAATAGACTTTAAGATTCTGTGTTGTTGAGACAGTAATGAATAGTTCCTAAATATGTGTAAGTCTATCCGTTGACCATTTTCTTAGTGACTTTCCCCTGACCTGTGATGAGCTTGACACTTCTGCTTATAAGTAAGTTATAAGTAGTTATGGACAACATATACAGCAAATCACCCACATTCATACATACATTTGATACTTACACTGATGCTACTGATGACTGATTACTTTCCTGCTGTAACCACATTGAACCAGAGGATTTTGGCTTTAGTGTTTATTTTAAATGTATCAATTTCAACATTGAACGTTAACATTGAAACTATTTCCTATGGCGAAATACTGAGGAAGAGCTGAGGTGTTTCACAGCCTGCTCTGTAGTCTGGTGTACAAATGGGAGACTTTTGTATTGCCAGAAGGCAGCACAGCAAGTGGCTTACAACATCAATTTTTATGTTGGCTTTGCTACAGAGTTACTGTATATCTTGCTCTTGGTTTGAAATTTATGAAGGGACAACATTACAAGGACATGGGGGTAACCTCAGCTTTAGCTTAAAAAAACATTAAAGAGAAACCAAATCTATTTGAAAGATAATATAAGATTATAAGCTAGGTTTATGAATGTTAATGTTACTAGAACAAAGAATGATGTATTTCACCATCATCATATGACCAATATTAGTGTTACATATACATACACAAATAGATAAATTACCTCATCTCTATGCATTCTTTAAATAACTGTTAAAAAATGAATAGTATTTAAAATTTCATGCTTTTTTTTCACTTACTTCTAACAAAAAAAAAGCTGCAGGCATTAAATGGATCAAGATTTCACAACAGGAGGCAATGGTGCTCATACCACCTTTGTATGGAGGGGCTGCCAAAATTTGCAAAAAAATGAAAATTTTCTGTAGCTGCCTTATAAAGTGTGGCATGTGTAGTAAAGATATTATGGATACTTGGTAACTAATTATTAGATAGCATTATTGATTATTTGGTAGTACCCCAAATTATTTATTTAATCAGGCACTGAATATACTTTGGTTACTCATAAAGTACTTACTGATTCCCTGATTTGTCTTTTATTTCATTAATTATTGACTGTCAAAAAATCAAAAACAAACTGAGTGCCATAAGTGTTAGTCAACCTGCCATGTAATTATGACGATTTGATATAAGGGCAATCTACCTCTCTCTGTCCAATGATATTGTATCATGAAAATACATTTAAGAGTGCTTTGATTACTCTGAGTGTAGTTTGTACTTTGAGTTTCATCCTAGCGTTCCTAAACACCTAAAATGATACTCGTATTATCATAACATCATTATGTTTCTAATTAGAAATGGGCCAAAAACGTGAATTCCAATCTGTTTTTGTTCCTATATACAGTGAAGTGCAGTACACCAAAATATATTTTTCATTTACACCTTTACCTTACTTGCTTATCGATTCTTTCTTTCCATGTTTTCTCCCAACCTGTGCAGTGTTTTTTTCCCCACTCCATTCAGGCATGTTGCATAAAACCAATTTTCTGACAGGCGTGTGGGGATTATGGTGATAATGAAACAGCAATAGGCGAGGTGAATGTTAAAACAAGATAAGTGCAGACCCATAAAGCGAGTGGCTGTTCTGTTGCTTAGCAAAATGAGGATTTCATCCTTTTGGTGAGGAGGAGAGGATGTCAAACTGGATGTGGTTCTGTTCGTAAATATATAAAAGATTTTCCAGCCCTGAATACTGTCAAACAGTTTAGCAAATACGAAATCCATAGTAACAGTATGTGAGCTTCTCCACTGGAGATGTTGGGATATCCTTAGTTTGCTCTCTAGAGCATGCTACAACAGCTGTTTAGGGGAGGGACAGCTCTGTTTATTCATTTCTAAACCACAATTATCTGACAAATTTTAACATGCAACCTTGCTATAACCAGGTTAATTTCCTTTTTACTTTAACTCGGCATTCTGCTTTGCATTTGGTCAAGTGGATACAACCCAAAAATTTGCAAGAACCAGACAAATACAGAGTACCTCATCTAATATGCTCAATTTTTAAGTGCTACATTGAGAACAATAAGAGACTGAGATAATTTTGATATCATCGTTATTACTATTACTCGACTGCTTTTGAGTTTTCAGTTTAACAGATGTGTCTATTTATTGGATGCTGTGATGCATTGCTCCTCCAGTCTGCATGAGGAGTTGTTCTTTGGAAGGATTTCTGTGAGTGTCCTTGATGAGCAGGTTGGCACTTTGTAAATTCTATGCTTTTTGTGGTTGAAAAGTATGGTAAATCCCTGCGTAGATGAAAATGTTTTGGATGTCACAGAGGGGCTCATTGTACCATTGTTAAGTCAGGGCACCAACATTACAGTCAACAGTCTAGTATCAAGGACAGAAAACACTGCACAACAGAAGTGTACAGTATGCTGCATACATAATTCATATAAAATACTGTTTTTAGAGCACTGTTACTTAAAGCGGCTGCCTATGGATGACATTAATGATATAAGAACAGTAAGAGTGACTCAGACAATAACATTTTAGGCCAGAGAGCTAAAGAAAGAACTAAAACTGGCTTTAAGTCTCTGTAAAGTCAAGAGAAGCTTCAGGTTCTAGGGATAATTCTCTGCAGGCTCATCAGTATTAGCACCCCTGAAGTGAACATAATATAGCCTACGCTGAGTTCGTACATAAGCAGGGATACATTTTATGACATGAATCTATCAATGTGAGTTATCCTACAGCCTTTTATAAACATCTTTATCAAGGTCAATTCAACATTGTTATGCAGTATGGACTAAGATCATCATTGCTTATCAAATGCAAATAATAACTGGTTAATGTTAGCAGTTAGCAAAGACGCCCTCCTTTATCCACTGATGTTAAGCTCTACATCACAACATTTAAGACATGGAACAGAGAGGATGAGGGGAGGGGGCTTGTGCAGTAAAAGATGTGATAGGGCACACTTTGTTATTTAATCAACTGCCATTAGCAACATTTTTATTTTAAAAAGTTTAAATTGTGTCAGCTCCTAGATGCATCAGCCTAAGGTGTGTTAGAGCAAAATGGTCAGTTTACCAGGTTACCAATCCAGAACTGATTTTAGAGTTTAGTTTTTATGCTAATTTGTAAGAATCATTTTTCATACAGTTTGCAGTTCAAAAGCTGTTATCACCGTTGTTATGATGTTTTTTTTTCTTCTTTTCTTCAATACAGACTACTAATATTTAGATAAAAGTACACTTCAGACACCAAATCTGTGATTAACATATAAAAATTTTTTGACCTCAAAAGAAATATTATTGAATGATTAAACTCGCATCCAGTTTGTGCTCCCACAGTTTTGCTTGACAGAGGAGATTACAGTTGTAACCATTTTTTCAGAGGTCATTTGGTTTAAAAGTAATTTTCAGTCCAGGAAGGTAAGTTTTGGACCACAATAGTGCAACTGGGCTCTGAAAAATCTTGAAACCTGTTTCTCTCTGGGCCCTCTGTGGCCCACTCACTGGTAATAGACTTGACTGATTGATGATTTGTCAATTTGTAGTATGCCTACATAAAATGATCTGTTAATTCTACAAAGTGACAAATCATCTTTCATGTATGTTGAAATGTACACCCTTCATTCACTCTTCTATTAAGTTAAGTTTAGTTAAGTTTATTTCTTTATTTAATGAAGATCATACACAACACAACCACTGAGAAAGGATTGGCTATGCAGTTAGTTTGCATCTGCGATCACCGGAAAGAATAATATCAGAACATAAAGCTCTTATAAGAAAAATACAGTATTTCTAACCTTTAACATACCCTGCTGAATTGACAGTCAAAAACATTTAATGTGATTAAGTCAAAGTCTGTGCTGAGTTAAATTAATGTGTGTACCCTACTAATAATGTTGTACACAGTTCTGTTTTCTGTTTTGTCAAGTTTATTTTTTCATCTTGTCAGTATTGCTGCTTGAATGCAATGGACCACAATATTTGTTGCAGTGGCAGTACTGCCGATATCCAACCAAATGCAGCCTTGTATTGTTAAAGCTAACCATAAAAGAACAAAACATTTCTTGTTCCATAAGTTACAGTAGCTGTGGTCTGAGTGGACATATTTTATGGTTTAAATAAGGGAGAAAATACCTGGTTTTATTGTTTGGTAATTGCCAATATAAGACAGCCAACTAGTCCCATCCAAAAAACTCTGAATCAGTAGAAGACCCAACTAGTGAATTTGGGGTTAACACAAAATAACACTCTAAATCATAAATACGTTCGTTCAATATAATACTATTTCAACTTCCTGTGCAAATAAGCATAGTGGACACATATTTTCCAAAAATGTCATAAGTAATATGATAAAATTTAAAATTAGTATTATCAGTAATTATCTTGGCAACTATGCAGGTTGCTCTTGTCTTTGCGAAGACAGACTTTACAAGCTCTACAGATGTGACCTTGAGCTGGCCAGTCCACTGTTCATACGACCTTCCACCCATCTGCATTCATACTGCCCATGAAGCAATGATTACCTGGCTGCCCTCAGGGAAAGAAGGAATAAAACACAGAGAGAGCACTCTTCTCTACTGGCTGCTGTGACAAAATGTTCAATTTCCTTTCAAACAGCCAGGCTAAACCTGAGTCTCTTTCTTTTGTGTTTGTTACTGAGGCTCTTGTATGTTAGCGGCTTGAAACCACAGCATGACTCAAGGATAGGGCTGTGGAGACAGGTTGGATGTTGTTTTTCTTTATGTTTTTCCATTTTTTGTTTTTGTTTTTTGCACATAAAGAGGGTCATGCTCATCTTATTGTTGCTACTGCATTAGCATGATGTAAAACTAATAGTTCAGCTACTAAATTAACTGCAGCGTTTTTTTATGCTATATAGGTGCAATTTCTGTGTGCAAACAGTTAATGGTTTACTTAAGTACAGAGCCTTTTTTAATGCTGTTTCAATGACAAGAACAAGTACTGACTACTTGGTATTTTCCTGACCTTGAAATTTGCTTTTCCTATCTGGGACCACATCTGTTTCTAGCACAGCATCACTCTGCACTCTGACACTTTGGTGTTTTTATCATTAAGATCAAATGAAAACTTGTACAAATGCTCAAATGTACAAATAACACAAAAGTGCTTAAAATTTAAATGAACTATTTAAGGAAAATACTCTTAGGCAGGCAATGTTGCATACAAATAACCTTTCATGTGGTTGAAGAGGGTATGCTCTGAAGTCCGAATTAAAATAGTTAATTCCTGTAGATTCTTGTAAACTTTATGGAAAGCTTTTTTTTAGTTCATTTATTCCCTGCAGCCATCTAAAGGTAACGAGACACATGCAGATAAATATGCAGCCTCTGATTTAAGAAGAGCTTAGTTAGTTATAACTCAGTAATATGTTTTTAGTGTGAAAGTTGGTGGATTACAGGAGCTTGTCAGCATTGTGTCACTGTTTTCTTACCAACTTTCTCTTTAACAAAAATGGTACTGTATGTTTTCTCTTCCAGCTAATCACAGTGTAAACTATTCTGTCAGGGCACTTTATGATATGCTGTATCATTTATAAAAGTGATGTCACTGGATGGCCATGTATTTTTTAACGCCACTTTTATTCTGTGATACCTCTGTGAGCTAAAATTGCAAAACTTCTGCTTTGTATTTGTTCTATTGAAATAAAGCCCTTTTAAGGATCCTTTGAAAAACAGTGTTTTCAGGAATGTGCCTCACCAATCTTAGTATTTTTGCAGATTATAGCTTGAATAGGGAGTATGCAGCAAATCAGTCAAGTGATGCAGGTGCGGTCACCTGCCTGTATTTTCCTTGCTGAAAGCAGGGCCCAAGGATTTCTCAGTCACCGAGGTGTTCAACAGCTATGACCAAATTACCATGAAATGACATCAATTTAGTACTTGTTGATTGCATTTTCCACCTACATACTGACAGTTTAATGACAGCATAATGAGTTAGGCATCATTTTTAATACATTATGCATCTTGCAACAGTTTTTCTGTCAGCAAAGAAAACTGGAATTTGCAAAAACAGCCATTCATAAAATTAGATACTAAGATGGTGTGCAACGCTGTTCACTCTCAGATTTGTGTCATCAGCTGGTGGCTGTTAGTTTGTCTGGAGTTTGATGGAGCTCAGTCAGGAGAAGAAGTTTCATAGATGTTGCATTGTTAGAGTTTGATGGTTGTTTAAAATACAAGTATTAAAGAAGGTTATCTGAGTCACAAACCAGAGAGCATAAAAAAAGATGAAAAAAACTCAACTTTCTCAATTTTAGTTAATAATCTTTTGTTTATGAAACACAAAAAGGGAAACTCAACTACGAGAGCATTGCAGCACCTGGAAAATTAACTGTGAGACAACACTTGACCAGATTTTCTCTCTCAAGGGGGCAGTTGATGTAATAAGAAAAAAATCCTTTGCAAGGTCCTCCATGACTAATGAGACCAACTGACTGACTAACAACGCTGCAGCATTACAACTTAAACCAACTCTATGATGAGGGAAAAAAGTATATACCTTATCGGTTACACCTTAGAAACCATTAGTCAGCTCAGCATCGTCTACACTGATGGCATTTTCATGAGCTGCCAGTGAATCAATGGCCATTACACACCAGAGCAAATCCCCAGCCTCCACCTTTGCATTTTGCATACAGGAATGATACTATATGACACTTAAATTTCAAACCATTCAGTAATTAATGCTGTTAACTTTAATATGAAAAAGTGCAGATCATTTAGCTTAATTGCTAATTAATGTGATAATGCATTTAAGTGGACGAAGAACATCAGTGAATAAATTGGCTGCTAAAATAAATTGGTACACAGTACACTGGAGCAAGAGACTTACAAAGAATTTCTGCATGAGCAAGAGACCCTCATGCAGAAGGAGAGACAAAGGGCCCTATTGTACACCCGGCGCAAATGCGGTGCGCCACTGGCGCACGGCAGAAAGCGTATGATAGGGCCCAAAGTGTCAGTCACTGATGACCTGAGAATGAGACCAGTCTGAAAAGACAAAAAAGAGACAACCCCTTTGAAAAATTGTTCAGATTTTTTAAGTAGTTTATAAAGTGTATTTAACCATATCCCAGTTAAGTAAACCATAGCTTAATTCAAGCCTAAATTAGCTTTTGAAAAAGTAAATGATAAGAATCTGTAAATATTATGAACTATGAAATAACAAAAATATGGAAACTAATTTTTTGGTAGAAAGTACAAGAACTACAATGAAATTTAGAAGTTTTGGTGTCATCATTTAAGTGGATT
Source organism: Acanthurus lineatus (assembly GCA_029814665.1). Classification (NCBI taxonomy): domain Eukaryota; kingdom Metazoa; phylum Chordata; class Actinopteri; order Acanthuriformes; family Acanthuridae; genus Acanthurus; species Acanthurus lineatus. Next base: position 932,686 of record JAPZDV010000024.1, read on the forward strand.
AATAAATGTTAACTGAATGCCAGGCTGCATTAATAGCTCTCTCTGCAGCAATCTTTTTATTGAAACACTAGTGTGTTTTATGCTGAGACTTTGAGAACATTTCCATAATTTAAAAATGGGAACATTTGTGCAATCTATTGCATCAATCACTCTAGGGAAGATGATGAAAGTATTCCACTGCAATTAATATGCAACAGAATAGTTGATTCATAATTGATCACTACTATACAGTCCACATGTAAGCTCCTTGCTAGTCCTTGATAGAAGACTTATTTAAAGATGGAAGAAGAAAGTGACATAGAAACTGTGCATGCACGATCATATGTATCAGGAATAATTAATATATTGGAAATAATTAATATCATATTTATGATTAAATTATTGCAAACAGCAAGTGGCTCTGCTAGTATGTATCATTTTGAATTGTTCCTTTATATTACTTGCTTTACTTATTTTTTAAAGTAGCATATTTTACACACAAAAGGTTTTGGAGACTTTTGCAATAACATTACCTGAAAGGTCACATGAACTTTTAAAAGCAGAGATTTTGTCTGGATTATAACATTATCTTTATTTTTTAAGTAAAACTTGACTTGATGATATGAGTACACCAGCATATTTAACTTGAAATGCTTGGAGGCAGCTCATAAAAAAGGGAGCACTCACAGGCTGCTGTAGATTATTAGAGGCAGCTCACATTAATTTAAACCAGAAAAGAAAAATACAGATAGTGAACCTCTAACATACATGCACCATATTACCATGGTGATGTCTCTAACTTAAAAGTGAGCTCAACCAGGCACAGTTATTTGTCTGAGCTGACTTTGAAACAGAGTGATCATGATTAAGGTTATGAGCTCTTGACTTGCTCTATATGTAAAGTGTCTTGAGACAACTTTGTTGTGATTTGATGCTATATAAATAAAATTGAATTTAATTGAATTGAAAGAAGAGCAAATAATGGCACTGAAGGCTTTTCTTGATGTGAA
>JAPZDV010000024.1:941454-951472 GCA_029814665.1 Acanthurus lineatus
GTGATTTTTTTTATGTTTCGTGATAAGACAACAACAGAATTTTCAGATGACATTTATTATTATTATTATTATTATTATTATTATTATTATTATTATTATTATTATTATTAATTTAAATAAAACACAATAAAGGGCCCGCAGTTTAAATAACCTTGTTAAGAAAATCTGTATAATTACAACTATTGCTTTAAATGTTGAGCTCATGTTGCTTACTTGTGGCTTTGAAGGTGTTATCAAGATTACCTATATCATCTGAATGACATTAACTCTATTATAACTAAACTCACATAAATTAATGTGAGGAAGTATTAACAACATGATTAACGCAACTAAATATCACTCTAGGGTTTTGAAGTTGGTCTACAACTAATTTTGTAGGAAAAGTCTTGTATCCTTGTATTGGACAACATGCATTGGATTTTATTAGACTGTCTATAGACAATATTAGTAACTATGGTTTAAGCCAATGGACTGGATGCAAGAAGGGACTTTGAAGACCGAGTTGTAAATTTGAATTTAAAATTCATTTATACACATTAGAGCTCCAGTGTCGGAGGATACTGAAGGGATACATTAAATGTGAAAGTTCTGTGGTCAGATACATAAATATCTTTTGCCTGTAGGCATTCAAACGAATACCAAATAAAAGAATAAGGACCAGGCTATGTCCTTTTGTCTGTGTGCCCCTTTTTCAATGAATGCGAAAGGTTTAAAGAATTATAAAGAATTAATAGTTAAAAAAGCCAATTTGTCTCGGTTTATTGAAAATAATATTACAGTGTGTGGATTCAGTCAGAGGACTGAAGTTACCATGATAAGCTTGTTTTTTTAACTTAACTGTACATAAAGAGAAGTTATAGGTCACTCTGTATTAGTGTATGCATCACAGAACCACCCATCTACAATCATAATCTTGGTTTGAACAAGTGATCTGAGTTCAGTAGGATCCAGCTGGTCTTCATGTGAAGCCCTGCTATTAATAAGCAGTGTACAAAACTTTAACTCAATGGCACCTTTCAGGTTCAAATGAATTCCTGTTCGAGTAGATTTCTGTTTAGAAAGCGTCAACATGACTGATGAAGACTGCACAGGTAACAAAACAAAATTTACCCAAACTCTTTATGGTTGTACAAAATAATGCAAAAAATTTTGTGGATATTAAAGATGTGATAAAATGTGTGATTTCAACTACAGCCCAACTTGTGGGGCATGCCACACTAGGAAGTGGAGAAAAACGTTTTGTTTGTTTGTTTGTTTTCTTTTGTTTTTGTTTGTTGTTTTGAAAAGAATTGGCACAAGGAAATCTGCCATTTCCCACATCTACACATTTATACATTTATGTTTACATCTTCTTGATTTTTATAGTGATTGGCAAACACACTCTTTTTTTTCTTTTTTTTGGAGTTGCTCATATCAGAGGATTTTGGGTTAGGGTTAGCTCTCACCCTCTCTTTAACAAGCAAGTCTTTTCTATCAACTTGCCTCCAGCTTGAATTGCTAAATGTATAAGCCATTCTGATTCCAACATGACTCTGATATAGTAGAGTATAGTTTATCTCTTTTTCTCTTTGTGATTTCCTTCATACATGTTTTTTTTCCATATAATTTATCTGTTTGAATGACAAATCTTTTCCTTTTAATTGTGTCTTGTTGTCCCTCCTTGTCAATACTCTCACATAGATGAGTGGTCATTCCAACAATATTAGCAAAATCTCCCAGAAAAAAATATATGCTCTCTTCAAATTATGATTGATTTTAGCTCAATCCATCAAATACAAATAGAATGGAGGTCTTGCAGAGATTTTGTACCTGACACCAATGTCATCCAGATGGGTCCTGCAAACTCAACAGCTGCAGCATTTTTGTAGTCCAGAATTTGCTGTAGACTAAACCCTCCCTAAACCCCACATTTCAAAGTCCTGCCTCATCCCACTCAAAAAAGGTTATGACATTGTGTAAAATTGAATTTCATCATTGAAGGATATTTCCCACCCACAGTGTCCTGTCCTGTACAACTCTGTCACGCCCAATTATTCTCAATGAGCTCTGATGAGCGAGGCGTGAATGAATCCCCTCTGTCAGTTTTTTTATTGATGTCCAGGCACAGGGGAAGATGAATCAATTTTTCATCAGTCCATGTAAAATGTAAGACTGCTAATAGACCATTTGACTCTGTTAGCAAAAGGAAATTTCATAGAGCTATAAATATCCACAGGGCAGTCAGGACACAACAGTGTAAACTGAAGGTGTACAGCTTTATTTAAAAGACTGGGGCTGCTAACTGGAGCAATGTCTGCAATTGCAACTTATACTTCCACTCTACAGACAAATATGTTCTAAGTGTATTGACATAATAAATATGTTTTAGCATGCAATTATAGAGGAAGACTTCTAAACTATTTCTTAAAAAAAGCACTCATTGTGCTGTACGTATGCTGTACAACAAAACCCATACTTCCCTAACTTAGTTAGTTAGTGAAGTTGCCAATGACACGTTTTAAGAGAACTGTAATGATTTACTCTATTCTGACTTTGAGTTCTCTTTTCAGCATTTTTTGGTAAATGTTAACAAATAATTTGCACTGATTACTTAGACCAAACTACACATATTCAAACTGTTTCATAGTATTTTATATGAGTTGGGGAAAAGACATCTTCAGTCTGTTGTTTAATGCAAACAGTTTCTCTGATCAGTTCTGGGGGTTAAAGGAAATACCAGCTCCAATGACTGAGAATGCATTTAAAGACCAAATGCAGCAACTTAGTTATTTAGTTTATTATATTAAATTTCTGAGGACAGTTTGCAGAGGCATTGATCATCTACAAGAAGATGATGATATGTTTGCACCAAATTTAGTGAAATGCTGTAAATTAACTGTTTTTCATTGTTTTTCACTGCCCCACACAACCTAAAAATAAGTAATCCAAGAAAGAAGTTTGGTCAATGGTACAAAATATAGAGAAAACTTTTTGCTTTCTTTCTTTGTTAGAAAATAGATCCAGAGAGAAGCTAAATAAGTTTTCCTTGAAAGGCCACTCTTCAAAGACACTCATTTGGCTGCCTACTACAAAAAATTTTGATTGCACTTAATATCTCCTTGAAAAGTTATTTAAATGCCTACAAATTCTATTTTTTGCATTCCACATCTTCCTCTGCTCACTCATGAATGAGGCAAAAATATAACACCATACACTGCAGTTTGACAAAACAATTGAATTTCTTCTTAATTTTTTTTTTACAGATCTTTTTACCGTATATCATGGTTGTCTACAGCTTCAGATAGTTTTCTCAGTTGTCATGAAGATGGATTTACTGACACGTTGGCTCCTGAGGCCTGATTTAGCCTGATATATGGTAGGGTTAGGGTGACCATAGGAGGATAAGTGATAGTCAGGGGTGGCTATAGACACATGGCTGCACTGAGCATGGTCTGTGCATATATATCCATGTTAAGCGTATACATGTACTGTTTCCATGTGTATGTGCAAACAGTGCATGCAGTTATTATAAAATAATTTAGTTCACTCTAGTTGGTATGCCATTCATGTTTCTGATCATAAAAGTCTAAGCTCGCTTTAAAAGCTGACAGCAAACACTGTCATTAAGCTGTTATGCTAATCAGTTCTGAAATTAGTTTAACATACAAAAAACTGCAAAATTTAATCAGTGCAGCTTCCTTCAGGGGCATCCACATTGAAACACAGCCAACTTTGAATTCTTTTCTTTACTAGAAGGAAACTAACACAATCCTCTGTTCCCATGCTCAAAGGACAAGATAAACACTCCAAGACTCTCAGATCTTTAATTCTTGTCAACTCACTGTGCTGTGCCTGCTTAGCACCAAATGACAAAATGTAAAAAAAAAAAATTGTGTAAAATATTACAGTGCTCTTATTGCATTATTTTACTTGAATCACTTGGAACTTTGTTTCTGAAATTTACTGATTTCATATTTAACAGTTTTTCTTGTCTAGGTAAATTTAGCCAATTAATTCATAATTATTGATAAAAAATATCTAAAAGGTTACAATATTTATTCATCTCCAATCCTGTTGTGCAACAAGAGACTTGTTGTGCTCACCTCTCATTCATTTATTCATTTAAAAATGAATTGCTTTTTTTTTACTACTTTCAGTATATTCAGTTGCATCTAATTTTTTTGGTTTATTTTAACTGGCCCCAAAAGGCTGAAAAAAACTTCTACTTCAGCACTTAAAGTTCAGTATCGAAGGTTTTTAAGTGATATATTGCAAAAAGTTGATTATGGTGCACAAATAAAGGGATAGAGAAATCCCACCATGGTTGATGGTGGTATGATGAAGTAGGTCATCAGGGACGGTGGAACAGGACATGCAGGAAGTTGAGTCAGGGCAAGCTAAGCAGATGAACCTTAGGCAGACCAAGTGTCGGAAAACACTAAAAATAGACAAAGAACAAGCCCACATGAGGAAATTTTTTGATTGTAGTGCATAGGCCCTGACGCACCAAGCTGATGGTCGACCATCGACCAGTGACTGACCATCACTGAGCATGTGGTGCTGTATTTTTGGCTCAGTGTCCCACAGTATTCACTCTAGTCAGCCCCTGTGGCTGATTTTTCAGCTGACTGAGACCCTTGCTGGCATGTTGGTGGTGGAGCTTGTTGATAAGAGAAAGCTCTCTGATTGGCTGTTCCCCTTTGGAAATACAGTCCTGGTAGTCAGTGTTTTGTGTCTGGATGATTTGACTGGTTAGTACCTTCATCATATGAGAGTAAAGGAGCCACACCAAGTTTTTTAAAATCAGACGTATCCATTAACATATTTAAGAAAGCCTCTTAAGCCTCTTGCCATAGCATCTTTGATTTCAACCTAAGAAGGGCAAGCCTCATTTTTTTCGCCACCTCTTTTTCCTTTCAAAACCAAAAGACCAAGAGCTTACAACACCAGAGTCCTTTGCAGTTATAATTCATTATTAATCTCATGCTAGTAAGGAAAAAAGCAAACAAACAAAACTGCTGACACAAAGAACCTTCCATTAGAGGAATGGACAATTCATAATTTAAGAATTCACTCATAGTGGTTTATTAGCTGTTGGTGATTCACCTCATAAGTGTCTTCATGGTCCCAGTTACTACAGATCCCATATGTCTTTTCATTGGCCCATGTAGCAGCTGGCTATTGGAGGACAAGAGCTCTGGCTGTTACTGGGTGATTTACCTCTGGGTGGAAGGTCCAGTGCTCCATACCATGTCGGGCTAATTGAAAGAGAAATGGCAGGTGATCTTGCTGTAACAACGTGTCTACATCCTGCAGCCATAACCCCCCGCTGAGCTCAGTGCCCACTGCAATAAAGCATAGATAAAATGGATTGCAGGGGAGGAGGGTGGGTGTGGGGGTTTTCTGTATGTTTTTAGCCCTCTCTTTGGCTCATTAACTCTCAGAGTGTGGGGAAACAAAAAGGAGAGCTGTGTTTCACTAAAACATAGATTAGACCACAGTCTGCCAGAAACTTGCACTTCTCCTCATTCTTTACTTTTTAACTCATCCTGCATCATCTGTGCTCCTCTTCTTTATGAATGATCTCTATGTGGGTGTTTCTGTGCCTTCATCCTTGCTTTCCTACTGGCTATTTATCATAGTTATGGCCTCTTGAGGATGAGGCTGCGACGGGTGCAGCTCTAGTGGATTATCTTCAGAGCAGTTACTGCAGGTCCTCTTGATCTTTTTCTTTGTTTTTCTCTGCTATTCTCTCTGTCAAGATTCAGACTGTTCTCCCAGTAGATCACAGTGAAATTAGGACAATGCAAAAAATGTGAGGAAATATTGATACAACAAGCTATGAGGAGAACATGTTTTTGTTGAAAACAGAGTTTAATATAATAGGAGCTCCTCCTTGAATACATCTAGTTTCTTTGGTATTATTAATGTGATTATTTTGATATTAGTTGTCAGAGCATAGAATACATTCTACAGCAATACTTGAGGATTTCACAAGAGAACAACATGGTGAAAGAAGCTGTTAATTTACTTGAAGGAATCCCATTAATTATAATGCAGTTTTGGTTGTTTAGATGCTATTTTTGAATATTTAAATATTTGATCACACTAAAACCTCTAGAAATAATATAATTATAACCAGTGTATGCTAGGAAATTAAAGGATGGTCACTACCAAGGGTCAGATGCATAAAACTCTGTGTAGATTCATGACTAAACAAGCCATACGTACTCATTGTTCTGCTTCATAAATCTCAGTCATTGTATAATTGTCCGCACATGCAAGGGCCTAATGCCCACTCCCACTGCCTGCCATAAATGATGGTTGACACACCCCTACTTAGCTAAATTCTATATAACATCTCAGTTGCTGCTCATTCATTCATTAAATACGGCAAAGAGACCAGCAAGGAAGACTCAAAATTTCACAGAGTGTGAAATTGAGATGCACAAGTTTTTTTGGCTCTCACTAGTAATTAAAAGCACCTGTGCCCCTGAATCGGTACACAGCAACATCAGTATTATGTGTAACATGATGCAAAAATTATTTTCATTAACAACATTAAATAGCTAGATGGACTTGTACAAAATCTCACACGCACAATAAAATAATAAAAATTTTGTTATGTACTTTGCAATGAAACACTTAAAAAATGAGGCACAGAACAGATGATTAACACTTTCTTGACCTCACTGTGGGCACGCATTTCTTCAACAACATTGCGACACTACAGCTGCCTTGATCACTGCTTTAATTGTACACAAATTAAACTGAAAAGATCATTGCTTTGTTCAGTGTTTTACTCCAAAGGATTACTAATGTGGCTCTGCATTTGCTGGATTTGTAAATAGGCAATGTACCAAGTTTACCACTTCTAGTATATGAAGCTATATAATGTTACTGCATTCACAGCTTGTATGTGCTGCTCTCAAGACAACTTTCAAAAAATCAACTTAGGCAAGTAAATCATTCACACCATTCCTAAGTTGTGCTGTATAGAATCAATACTTTTAATGTAGCCTTGGTAGCTATTTGAAGAAAGATCTCCTGGCAACAGAAATGTGTGCAATGCAGCAGTCTTCCTAGTGGATTTTGATATGTGTCATATGGAGAAATTTGGATTGACAGCTGTGCAAAAGGAAAGGTCAGTTGGTTACCAAAACTATGGATTCATCTTCTGGGTAGCAAGATTATCCACAACGAATCTAGAAATATCTGATGTTGTGCATGTTGTGTGTATTTCTGATTCAAATTGCTTTAAATTTAAGTATCTAGCTTTGTGTAAAAGCACATGCTGTTCTGGGATTTGCCTCTGTTTTACCTGTACAGACAACCTAAGTATACACTGTAAATTAAGTATGAAGCCTTTTCCTCATAAGCTCTGGCACAGAGATCCCAACCATTCCAAAGTAAATCCCAGGATCAGAGTGGCAAGATGTGTTAATCTGTGCAGAGTTAGTCAGCTCCTCACATTAATGCAAAGCCAATGGTCAGCTGAAAAAAAATGCACTGAGGGAGCAAACGAGATAAGAGATGAAGTTTCATCCAAGAAGAGCCTTTTACATCAAAGCTGTATCACAATGCAACCGTAAAATAAACTGATTCAATTTACACCTGCTAAAGGGAACCATTAAACATCTCAAATTATTGCTCTTCCCCTGTGATCCATATGGTGGCCAGGAGGCCTGATTAGATCCACTAAAGACAAGCCTTTTCTAACAACAGTTGTAGAGAGTGGGCTTATGGCCAGTCTGAGGCTCATGTGTTAGTTTAAGCAGCCCAGGAGCAGCAGTGAAAACTGTAACACAGTAAAACACACTGTAAAACTGTAATCCATCTAACTGAAGTACAAGTATTGACTACTCCACTGAGATTTTATAATCCTAGCAGCACTGGAACTGTGTGCAAAATCTACCTATAAGTCAAAATAAAAAGATATATCAATAATTTGAATGAAGGCTTGAGAACTATATACATTATATTATTTATTTACAGGTTTCAATGGAACTTAATTCAATATGATGCAGTCAGATGTCCTAATGATCTATTAGTAGTTTTAATCCACTTTTAGTGCTATTAAGAGTCACAAAGGACATTCTATTTACCTGTATGAAAGTGTGGTAAGAGTAAACAAATGTGCGATTTTGTGCTGTTTGAGTAAGTGGGCTGTTGAATACATATGAAATTACTGACCCCTGTTTTTAATGAAACTACATATATATGATGTACTTTTAAGGTTTTAAACCATTATTCATAGAATTTAGAGGAAAGCTGAAGGGTATTGAGAGATGTACCAACACATACTTGGCCTTTTCACTGGTTGCTTGACTTAGACTTGCATATATACTATTATTAGCCTTATGCTCTGCATTAATTAATTAATTTTTTACACTTATCAGGGGCTAAGTCACAGTGGCAGCAAGCTATGCAAGGTAGCCTAGACATCCCACTCAGAAGTCCCCCGGAGGACAAAGTCTTCTCCTGATCCACAAAGCAAATGTAGACTTGGCAAATTTCTGTAATAAAAAAAACAAAGAAACTGGAGATATTTTTGGATTATGTATTCCAAGATCTGTTCCAAATATGATTATATAATTAGGGTTACACTCTAATCATGAGTCACAGATTTCATGTGTGGAGAATATCCAGCTCCAGTGTGGGATCACTTTTATACAAGTAGAATCTGGAGTTCATGTAATTCCAGAAACTGTACAAGGACATGTGATAGCCAGATATAGTGTATGCCTACATAACTCTAAATATTCATTGAATGTGGTCCATATTCTGTTGAAAATGAAGGTAATGATATGACTTTCAGTCAAATATGAATTAAATATAGACCACTTATTTGTGCAAGGACACATATACATATGTCTTTCATACAAAAAAAATATTTCTGATATTTCCATAAAGGACATTAGGTCATATGTGATGTATGAATATTCATGATATAAATAAGAAATATCTGGTATCCTGGTACAAGGTATGTCTTCCTGATGTGTATTGAGTCCATATTTATCCAGAAATCATCCTTATCAGTATAATTCAGCATATGCACCAGACATTGTCTGTATTCTTTTCAAAAGCCATATGCCATATTTCAATTCTGGTCTTTTTCCCAGTGATTTTTTTAATGGCCAAGATGGAATCCTTGCTGCTCCTCTTAGATCTGATTTTTGTCAGTCAATCCAAGCCTCTTTTTCAGCACCCTAGAGGTAATTTTTCTGGCCTCTAGGGTGCAAACAAGTGTTTTTCAAGCAGTCCACAATTTTACCATTCTTTTGTTGCCCTTGTTGCAACCAGTTCAAAACATGTGCTTGATTAAAATTCAGATTAACCGTATCTAAACAATAAAGTTGATGAAATACAACATTAATATTGTCCTTATACTGTTTTGATTGAGTACATGCATGCATGAAGGAATTTACTCTGAAATATAATACTGGGTTTATTGCTGCTCTGTGCACACAAGATGACACAGAGGGCTGTGTTTTCATTAAGCCACCCGTGTTGCCAGATGGCAGTCAAATGTTCCCAGCCCAGTGTGTTGGAGGCATGCCAAACACACTTTTGGTCATTTCGTGGCTACAGTCCCCTGGCACATCTTTGGTGTTCTTGGAGATGGGGAAGGATTAGAAAAAAAACTCTATATGATCAACAATATAGGTGGGTGTATTTGAGGTTTTGTTAACACCATTTGTATCCAGTAAAAACACAGGGCTGTCTGTCTCTGTTATGATGCACAAAGTGAGAGGGCTAACAGCTCAAAAATACTTTAAAAAATATTTAAAGCAGATGACTAATTTCCTGGACACAATGTAAAAACAATGGTCATCATGATATCTATGCTTAATTGTGTATGATAAGATTTAACTGTTTAATTTTAAAGTAACTCTTCACTTTGGAAATGATTGAATTGTTGACTCCTTAATTTTAATATTATGGGCTCTAATTTCGTGGCGCAGCGCAAGGTGGCGCAGGCTGGCGGAGCGTGGCGCACCCCCCGCAGTGGTAATTTCGTCCAGCGCACCACCGTGTG
>JAPZDV010000024.1:969531-992167 GCA_029814665.1 Acanthurus lineatus
GACTCTAGTGATACTATCAAGGTGTGCTTTGTAGAATTTTTGAAACTTGTTTCCATGTGTAAGGGATATTTTTTTCAGGTTTCAGCAAAACACCAAAAACAGTAATTGCTTGCTACTGGTTTTAAACAATGTAGAATTTGAAATTTTAAAGATTTAAGTGTTGCAAATGCTCTAAGGAAGACCGTATTTAGAACATCTGTTAGGCTTCAATGAGAAATGAAAAGGATAAATAAACAGATAAATTACTTTAAAGTCAAATTATCCAAATCAGTTGAAATACTGAACACAGCCAAGCACCTACTAAATCAAGCTTCCCTATATACTCCTATAGTTGACCTGTGTGGAAGTTTGGGGGAGTAGTACATATAAAACTGACACACATCCCATGCCCCCCTCCAAAAAATAGTATATAGGAATATCCTACAGTTCTATAGGAACTGTAAATGGAACCACAGAACTAATAAATCACTGTTTATCAACCTAAAAACACAGAGCAACAAATCAATAATTACCTTTTAGTATCTAGTTGTAGTTCCAGCTGAAAGAAAATAAGAATAACTTAAGAGGAAAATGAATTTTCAAGAAACCACAAATAAGAACTAGTGCAAAACTTCACTATAACAAAGAGTGTTAGTGTGTGGAAAAACTGTAGCGATGAGCTTAAAAAACACATAAGGTCTTGATTAAATCAAAAATATTCAGTATTTTCTTCAGAAACAAAATACTGATTGGTTATAAAATGGATTTTTTTGTTGTTGTTGCTTTGTTTTTTTGTTGTTTTAAAGTTTAGGTGCAAAGGTTTCAATTATTTTGTTCTGGTTTTGTACTGATGAGTTATTTTGTTTGAGCAGAGTGAATCAATATATCAATATATGAATTTATTCTTTTTTTATTTAGGTATTTTTAATATGAAGATGAGAAAGTGGAACTTTTTTACCCCTTTAACATGACTTTTATTATTTGATCTACAAAGTTAATGTTTTTATGTTACCAGGTTGTTGTGTTAATAATCATTCCAATTTTTTTTTGAGCACAGAAAAATGTCCACACATTTCTTGATATTTTTAAAGGCGGTCCATTTGTAACATTAAATTTAAAAGGTTTTATACTACTTAGTTAAATATTTTTTTAATCAGTATATTTATAGTTTATTTAAACATTCTTGGCAACAGAGCAGCTCCACTGGAGTTGTTGGTGTTCTGATCCCTGGCTCAAGGGCCATCGGTGGTGGCAATGAAGAGGAAAGTGTTGGTCTTTCAGTTTCTCCACCCAGATTTCAGCAAGATTTTAGCCCCCACCACTGCACCTTTGCTTCCTTCTCAAAGCACCTCATGTAATTTCAAGTGATGAGAAGTTTATCAAAAGATATCTACATTGGCAAACAACATAGAAACGAACAAAAAATATTTGTCTCAGCAGAGGGTTGGTTGTTGGTTAAATTCCCCCATATTGCTCCCCTGAAATGAAAACTACATTTCCTTCATTTGGAAACAAAGACTTCTAAATTGATGACATTTGACTATGATAGAATATGTGAGCTAGTTATAGGTCAATGTATCCTCTGTTGTATGATTCATGCTCTGTGATGTATTACCTTCCTCCTTGGCTGCACATGTTTCCTCAGTTATGTTCAGTCTCTAGACTTCCCCTGCCTCTGCTTTATCTCTATAAGAACATTATTTGTACAGACTCCACACGGTCACAACTGACTGTCAGTACAGCTCATAGCAGTGACTGTAGAGTGTCATTTTCGCAGCATGGGGCTCTCATTACAGAGGACTGAAAGGAAGAGCCACAGGGGGGGAAATTGGCTGAATAATCAATTTTGTATACCAGCCAATAGCAACTCTGGGCTGCTTTTACACTCGTGCTGCGAGTATAGACCTAATAGAAATGAAGAGACATCTGGACAGCTCTGACAAAACTAAGAAGATCAGAGAGAAGTTATGACAAGAAGGAGATAGAGAATTGGCAGCAGTGTAAAAGATGTAATGAGCTGAGGTCTGCTAGCTTTTCAAAGACAAGACTTTCTTTGCATTTTTTGTTGTTGTTTTTGAAAAGTTTTAGCAGTTTATTTCAGGGTGATTGTGAACGGTGGTTCTGTAGTAAATTATGGTGCAGGCTGACTGATGAAAATCAGTTCAAACTTTGTAAGCAAAGTCAGACAGTTATAGTTAGGGTTCAAATGGTGGGTGAGGCAATGATAAGCCAATAATCGATAAAGAAAAAGGTCAAAATACATTTTTTCTTCACTCTCCTTGTGTCACTTGGGTTTCTCTTGATCTTCTCTCAGCCTCTATTTCTTCTCCTCCATATTTCCTAACTCATCTTCCTTCTCTTTCTTTCTTTCTTTCTTTCTTTCTTTCTTTCTTTCTTTCTTTCTTTCTTTCTTTCCTTTTTCACCTAATTCCTTTCCTCACTCTTATTTACTCACTTTCAGTTACAAAGAAAATATTTAGATTTTTATTGACAGGCATCTTGGCTTGACCATCTACAAAAGCTCATGACACCATGTCTGACTGTGTAAGGAGCATGTCCCCTCTTTCAAGATCGCTTTCTCTGTATCTATGCATGAAGTGTTGGTGCTGTTATCAATGTCCTTACTGTTTTAATTGTTGCTCAGTGTCTCTATACAGGAGATAAGACCACTTCCTTATGAAAGAGTTTCCTAAAGCTGTAAATAATACTGAGTAGTGGGCATGTCAGTGACCCAGGCCTGTTCAACCCCAGCACTGCTTATGACAAGGATGACCCCAACCAGTAAATCCTCACACAAGAGTGAGGTGTAGCCCAACTCACCATGAAGTGGCCACGCTTCTTTTAAAATAGGGCCACAGACCACTGGGGGGCTGCATACACTTGCATGCATAGGCTAAAGATATGGCCTCTACAATCAAGTAGGACAGCCACTGGTGGGACAATGTCTTGCCTTTGTAGCCAAGGACTCAATTGGCTGATCTTTTCTGAACCCTGCTGTCTCCTTATACATGAGCAGCGCACACCAGGTACAAAGTACTGCTCTTCTCCTGAGAAAAATTCTGCCATGGGACAAGGGGATGTTCATCAACTTCAGTTACACAGCAGCACTGTATTCTTTTTACTCTCCTATAGCTACAGCACACTCTTACTTTGAAAATGGCAACTTCTGGTTGCACAATATGAAAAAGCATGCATTTTTTTTTCATTTCTGTCCTCTACAGTAATTTACCAAACACACCCTCCCAATTTTATTATTTAAACTGCAAAAATGTTCCTGCCTTGCTTTGTCTCTGCTGCTGCTGCTCTGCATCAGCACTGCTGCCTTTTCTCTCAGTCGCATCACTACCTCAGCATCTACCTGTAGAGATATTTGCTCATCACTGCCCAAAGTCTTCATATCAACATGTCTGCAGCTAGTGATGAGGTGATGACAAAGCAAGTAGTCTAAAAAACTCAGTAGAGTTGCAGAATGTGGATAACTTTTCTTTGGGTTTCTCACTATAAGCAACTACTTTTACATTGGAGAACAAGACGTGATCAGGTTGTGTATATATATAACTGCATATTTCACATAATTTATGTAGTCCCCTAAGCATGGATTAAACAGTCAAAACCAGGTGTGGTTCTTGAAATTACATTAAAACCCAGGTATTGCATCTTGAGAAAGAGCCCTGCTAATGATTCACTGTTCTCTTTCTTCCAGGCTACTTATTAAGAATGGCAACAGCATAGATGCAGCTGTCCTGTATGATTCTTATGAGGTGGAATACCTACCCAACGAAGGTCTGCTCAGCATGTCCAGGCACCTTTTCATTGAGCTAACTACAGATGCTACAGGCACATCCACTGGCATTGCCATCAGGTACCAGGGTAAGTACCAGAGGCCTCAATAAAGAACAACCCATGATGAAATGTTTGTAATGCAAGGGGTAACATTGAGTCGTGCTAGAAAAACTGAAAAAAAAAATCTAAAGAAAACACAGCCCAAATGCTGTCAGAAAGTATTTATTAAAAAAAGAAAAAAAAATTACAGAAAATTGAAATAGAATGAATGACTCAATATGTTAACTGGTGAAAAGAAGGCAGGAAATCTAGCAATGCTAAAATTCAGGTCATTAAGGGTTGTACTACCAGCCAAAGATTGGCCTGCATGCACCATCTACCTGACACTACCCTTTTTTTTTATTTATTTATTTTTTTTTAATGAATTTATGTGCTTACTTATTTACTTCTTTATGTATTATTTTTGGAGAGTAGGCTTGTCAGAAGTTTAAAAAAAACTTGTTCATCTAAAATTCCCTTTTAGGGATCATGTGAGTTTAATAACTTTAAAAAATGAATCAAAAATGTAAACTATTTAAAATCTAGAAGTTTGAATTGTACAATCAAAATACATTTTTTAAAAGAGGGCAATTCAAACTAGATAGGTAGACTGGTTTGAATTCTCTCTAGAGTCTATGACCATGAGAATCCTCTAAGCCATTTAAATACTGAAAATCACATTTTTTTTCTTAAAAATGTATTAATGCCCCCTAATTACAAATACAAATGTATGGTAACATTACAATTAAGCAGCTACTCTGGGCTGTATCTTGTAAAGATTATTTGAATCTTTACAAATATATCGTAAATTTAAAGCATGTATGATATCACCAATTCTGTGTGTTTCTCATGTTTGGGGTTAGTTCTACTGTTTGCCACTGTCTGTGCTGGTTAAAGAAACCAAATAATTACAGCTCTGTGTTTGGCTATGTGGTCTCTTTTAGGCTAAAAGCCAAGCATGGTATGACATTCAACTGGTACAGTGTAGGTTTAACTATGCTCACCACTAATGTCCATTTAGCTTTAGGCAGAAATGGACATTAGCCTTATATAAATAAAAATGTTTGCACTTTAATTTTAAACAATCCATCCAATAGTCCAGATATTTCAGTTAAAGCCTGGTGTGAGAGCACAAAGGAGGAGCACAACCAATACCACGTCTGTTAATCCTGCATGTCTGTAGCGAATGCCACACTTATCAATCTACTAGTTTTTTAAATTTCCAGCCAAACACTGTTGTCCCCGGAGCCATGCCACAAGCATGGCTGAAAATTTTAATTTGGTCCAAGGTGAAGAAACCTGCTTGGGGCTAAGGAGAAAGGAACAATCACCATGACTGAGCATAATAGACTGAGACTGATCCCATAAATCATAGCTCTCTTTAAACCTTAATATGTCCTCTGTGGAATTTGGTAGGTGCAGATGAAAATAAAAGCCAATTTTTTAAGAAAAAAGGTTCCATTTCTAAAACTAGAGACTCAAAAAAATAAATAAGGAAAATTAATTTTACGTATTGAAACACATCCATAACTGTGTTAAAGGTACCTTTCTTTTTTCTCCTTTATATCTCTTGGATAAGAGGCCATTTAATGGAGGGTCTCAGTGCAACCTCTCTGTAAAGTTACTTCTTGCCTCTTTTGTGCATCAGAATAAAAGAATGAAGGACAGTCTGTAGGGACAGAACATCAACTTGCAGCTTTTAAGAGCACATCTATGGGAAACCATATGCTGTTTTATACTTTGTTTCGAACAACACTGGTTTAAGGATAAGGGCCTAGTCTACTGACTGGGGTGAGATATCACTTTGCTTCCCTTATCTTTCGTCCTCACATTTGTCCCAGTACTTACTATCAAATAGGTGACTTGTCTTTGGTCCTCATGGACCACTTGGAAATACAATCACTGTAATCTGTTTAGGCCTCCACTTCACTACCACAAATGGGATTAAGTCCAAAGGGAGCAACAGATCCCATTATGGCCATTAACAGGATATAATGTTGTCCAGCTTGTCTCTAACAGATTTGATGGTGTTTCCTTTATCCAGACATTCCCACCCTGATGAACAGCTTACTTCATTCATGAACATTCATTTACCCATTTCAAACTGCAACTGTGTTGTCTAAGGTGTGTTTATTAAGAACAATGTCCAAGTAACTAGAATTGATGCATTTTTCTTAAAGGTTTTATTCATTGTGTTTGGTCCAATAAAAACACTGAAATGTAATTACACTAATTGATTAAGTTTATTTAAAGAAAAATAACACGTTTTTTACACTGTTTGTTTATTTTAAACATTAATGTTGATACTTTCACTGTTTGTTAATACGAAATAATATCTAAAAAATTGTGTAATAGTAAAATCAAAAAAACAGTTTTGAAAAAAGGCAAAATAATTTCATTACATATCAGTTACGGCAATTCATGAAGCACATTGTAAAAGTCACACAGTCTCTTAGCCCCTAATAAAAATGTCTTTCTACCACAGCCTTTGCAGCTGGCCACTGCTATGAACCCTTTGTGAAGTACGGTAACCTGACAAGTACTGACAGCACCTGGGCGGTGGGAGCTGTGGTGGAGTTTGCATGTGACCCCGGCTACACTCTTGAACAGGGATCTGTCACCATTGAATGCATGGACCCCAACAATCCTCAGTGGAATGAGACTGAGCCTGCTTGCAGAGGTTTGTATGTCTGTGTATTGCTAAGAAAAGTAACACATCCACAATAAATGACATCATGTGTTAATCACTCTTTGTATTACATGTGAACTTACATGATTAAGTTCAAAAGTATAAACAGTGGGTCAGCATTTTACTAAATTGAGGTTTTAGCAGGATTCATGGCCATTGGTTTTGTTGTTGCAAGTTTGTTCTACCTTGGGTGCTCTTTCTTAGACTTGTCCCACCCTCTACTGAGCTTTAAGAGTATTAGCTTTCCATCCACACTTATGTATTTGCCCAATCAAATTTTCATATGCATACCTTGACAATCAAGATGTGCCTATCAGACATATGTGTCTGAAATAATATAAAAGGCATGAAAAATTGCTATGTGCAGTTCCCACTGATCTACATCTTTCAAAGAATGGAGTTACCACTTGAAGGAGCTCATCTACGGCTGTTTCACTCCATCTTTGTCATCACCACTAGATCATGCAGTGAGTGGTGTTGAGCAACCTCGGCCTTGTATGAAACACTTCTATAGTGTAGACATCAGCAGCGGTGGGACCACTTTCAATGCTTCAACTTAAGGCTTCAATATGAAGCGTGAACCAGGACCCATCTATTTCAATCCAAAATATGGACCCTCCGTGCTGGCTAACAACTGCTCACCTGCTGTCTCTTTTTCCTTACCCTGCTGGCTGTTTAGTAAGCAGGAAGATGCTACTGCCGCTGATGAAGGATAGAGACACACTGAAATATTTTAATGAAAACTTCAAGTAGGGAGTGCAGCTGGCCCACATGCTGGGATTGTTAGATGTTTTGATGGTGTCTGTAATGCAGGGATTTGTTCACAATGGATCAGAGCCAGTGTCTGGACACCACGACCAAAGGACCAAAGGACATGTACTGTCACTGGTCACAGCAGTTTCTCACTCTGTGTGGTTAGAACTCATTACCCTCCATAAAAACAACTGATGAGCTTTGATAAGTCTGAGTTGTTGTTGTTTTTTTTTTAAATATATCTCATCTTACACTCAGCACTCTAATTGGACTTCAGTTGGCTGGAAAAGTAGATACACAGGTTAGATGTGATTAGCCCCTCATCACTGTGATATGGAGAAGCAGGTCTCTGTCCTGTCACTGCCCTTTTTTTTCTTGGTTTGGCTCATACAGTCTTATTTCCCCTTTAAACATTGGATGTCTGGCTGCTTTATTTATTATTAGGGGTAAAGCAATATGCTGATGCAATATACCTGTCCATGGACAGATAAAACTTAGCTATCTATCTAACTCTGGTACTTTCAATGACTACTTACTGTCCCTGTTAGATAAAAAAATAAAAATTGAAATCACCAGGCTAATTGGTAGCGATTATATAGTATGCAAAGAGACCTTTTTTTTCTTTGGTTTTGGTAACTTAAATACACAAAAAATAGCAGATAATTATTTGTTTTTTAAATTTATCACCCACTTTCTTACCTTTATCAATTTAACACCTTCAAGCACTCAGCCATCTGGAAAGAGGCTCCAAAGCATGAGTCCAAGATCTGGAAGACTATACAACAGTTATTCCCCTAAAGCCATCAGAACTAAAAACACAATCCTACTGCTGCTCGCCATCCTTTTTCTCAGCACTAGGGAGTGATCCATATGCATATAAAAGCACCAGCACCCTAAATTACACACATATTGCACATGAATGTGCATCAGCACTTCATTTAAATATTACTATTGTGTTTTTAAATCTGTGGTGTTTTTTAAAATATTTTGCTTCTAAATATACCACTGATCTGTGAAGAATGATATTTTGCTCCCTTAAAAACTAAGTGTGTATTATGAGATTGACACAAAAACCCGATTCTGAGTTTAACCAATCTTAATCAATAGTAGTGGACCATCACTGTTACTCATTACACAAAGCAACAACAGGGATGAGGAAAAAATAGGTGATGATGTCATTGTCTTACAAATATCCCATTTTACATGTGTAAATGGACAAAGAAAAACCTGATTTTTAAAAAATCTATACCTTTGAAAGCATTCCAAAAATCTCAGTTTTAGAGACCTAAAATTCTATTTTGCACATGCAAATTTGTATACATGTAAACACAACCCTAAAATCCATGGCTGTGTGTGTGTTTATTTCAGCTGTCTGTAGTGGTGAGATCACAGATTCAGCTGGAGTGGTGCTTTCTCCAAACTGGCCTGAAGCCTACGATAAAGGCCAGGACTGCATCTGGGGAATTCATGTCGAAGAGGAGAAGAGGATCATGCTGGACATTCAAGTGTAAGTATCCACCTTCCACAAGTGCAGTGTGATCTGCCTCCTCACCATTTGCCCTTTGATATGCATGAAATCACATTACTACAGACTGTTTCTTTGGCCCGTTTTGAATTTTATCATCACAAAACCTATTTAATCTTTTCTGCCTTCATGTACATCATTTCCATGAAAGCAGTTCAAAGATTACAAAGAGCTACCTCACCATGACTTGTAGAACACATTAAAAACACAACGTGCTGCTAATGAAAGAGTGCTTGGCTTGTGAATGAGATGTGTAAGTGCCACAGAGACAAAGGTTAATTAGTTGCAACAGAGAAAACTAATTATATCAAGGAGGGTTTGTTTTGCAGCACCCCCACCACCGCCATTCCTCCCCACACTTCTGTAATAGCTGTTGTGTAGAGGGGGGTACACGTGTACAGCATGGGAGTGTGCGTTTTCTGTTATTGCTGTGCCAAGGTGAAGACACAGAACAACACACCCCGCTGTCTCCGAGTCAGATAAGTCAGTCAGCCAGAGAAAATCATTTGCCATTTGCAAGCAAATTAAAGAGGGCTCATTTGCATAGGTTGCATCTTAAGCTCTGTTTTTTACTGTTTTTTTTGTCTCCCTCTCTCTCTCTCCTCTCAGCAGCACCTGTGCTCTTGTTGTACTATTAGAGACATTGATTAATGGCTTCCTCAGGTTTTTGAAAGGAAGTCTGTCAACATAAGTAATTGCTGCTGTGCAATTAGCAGGGCAGGTGATCTCAGTAGAGGTAAATGCAATACAGTGGCCCAAAAACTCAATAAATGCAGAACCAAAATCAAAAAGAAGACAACACGAGTCATCATGCGACTGCCTGCATGTCTCTGGCAAATATGTGTTTCGCTTTTATGGTATCCTTATTTCTTTTAGGATTCTTTGTAGCATGATTGTCTTAAAGGATACCAGAATATAAAACAATAATAAATAAGCCTTAAAGGGGCAATCAAAATGTATAGCACAATACATTGAGCAGCATAAAATACAAAGCAGTTGTACTCAACTTTAGAAAAATCATAAAATAATCAATACTTATACTAAATAACAGACCTTAACTCAGATGAAATTCCCCTTCAGGGCATCACCCCCTCAGGAAAGGAAAATAAATGCAAATGAATTATTTTGCTCTCGGAGTGTTTGTTATACTTCATACACACAAACCATCTTCTCCATGGAAAATTTATGAAAATAATGACACACACAACTTATAAACATACAAATGGTTTAATAAATCCAATTGAATATATGCAATAAATACACCAATTAGCAACTAATAAAAGCATGGATGAATCATAAACACAGTGAGAGACAGTGAAAACATGATGATCAATCTTTACCACTGTATGTGAAACCACCTCAGTGTTTAGAGCTGCTCAGTAGCTGAGAGACTGGGAAGATGTGGAAAATGCTCGAAGGTATTTAATATAAATACTATATTGGTCGAGGATGCAATTTATGTACTAACACTTGTTTATTACTCAGGTAGTCCATAGCATCAACTTTATACTTCATATGAAGTTTCACATTTTGGGGGGTTGTAAATGGACCAGTGTTAGGTCAGTGACATGCATGACTATGAGAGCAGGTCATAAATGATTAAACTTGGCTTAGGTTCGTCCCCAGTTTGGGACTCAACATCATGTTGTTGAACCTCTGTAAGTCCAAAGTCTGCTCAGTTCTCCATCGAGGGATGGAAATTTCACTTATTCACACTATATCTGTTAGCCATCCATGACAAGGTAATGCAGTGTAAGTGGGAACAGATATATGCACATAATCAAATTAACCTCACACCCTTCTACAACCAAACTTATCTTCAGTAATCATTACTAGACAGAAAATTGATACTGGATAATCCTGCATACCCTCAATCACTTTTGGTCACAACAGTCTGTTGTTAAGCACATAACAGCATTAATGAAAGGCTTTCTTGTAGTTTTAGTTATTGTTTCCCAGAAATTTATCATTCTTTTAAAGTGAAAACACACAAGAAACATAGGAAGAAGGAGTAAAAAATCAGACAAAAGTTCATTCAGTACAATCATTTAAAAACATTCCATTGCAGCAGATGTTTAGGCAACTGGGCGCAGATCATTTAATTTCTTTGGTCTGTTAAACTTTGGCACCAGATAGATTGTAGCCTGTTTCCAGAGGTTGGGGGCCACCCTAGTGTCTAATGACCACTGGAACAGCCTCTGGAAAGGCACGGCCAACTGATCTGCCCACAGTGCCCTCGACTATTGCCATCTGGCTCTCATCTTTTAGGTGGAGAAAAAGTATAAGCCATGTCATACACAATCATTTGAGTCCCTGTTTTTAACATATTGGGCCCTATCGTACACTTTCTGCCGTATGCCAGTGGCTCATTGGGCGGGGAAAGTTTCAAATAAATTCAGGGGAGTTTCCAGGTCAACCTTTGCCACCTTGTTCCAGGAGCAGCAGAGGAGTCCTGCTCTGCCCCGCCCAATGCGCCACTGGCGCACAGCCGGTAGTCCAATCAGCTGTGTAGAATCACCTCATCAATTCATAGGCGTTTCATGGGTGTTTCTCTGGCCAAAAATGCATGAACCAATCAAAGAATCTGCTCTCATTCCTTTCAAAGACTGGTTCCGCCGTGCACCAGTGGCACAGGCTTATTGCTATCTTACACCCTGCGCAAACATGAACGGCTGAACTACAAGGATTTATTTATTTATTTGTTCATTCACTCATTCATTCAGCTGGACAGGGATAACGCTCAATGAATATATTGTGTCAGACAGCTCTCTCTTAGAAAGCAAACATTTCCATATTTTGTCACAAACCTAAAAATAAAACTCATTTGTGAATAGAATACATGTGGTAATTAATGGTTGATGGACTGTTTTTCTTTCAGCCCTTTTTGATATTGAATTTAAACAAAGAAAGGTGATTCAGCACAAACTCTTTGCTGAGGGTTCATGTTGTATATAATTATTATTTAATCCTTGTTTTTCTGATCAAGGTACAGGGTGTTTTTATGTTTGCACCTTGTGTTTAGACCAGGACACGCCTCCATTCCGCCTTCGTTCTCAGACCTCCCGCCCCTCGGCACAAAGACCCAGCGCAAGTGGATTTGCTATCGTACACTTGTGGCAAAAATGACGTTTGCGCCAGGTGTAAGATAGCAATGACACCTGCGCCACTGGCGCACCGCGTTTGCGCCAGGTGTACCATGGGGCCCGTCGACTTACAAGGTTTAGGCCTTAATAGTTATATGAGTAGGCTTGTTGTAAGCTGGCTTAGACCTCCCTTAGTGTTGCCGGCCTGTGCTGAGCTGTTTGTAAGTTTTACTTGCTTTAAAATGAACAAAGTGACATTTTAAAGCAAGTTGGGGCAATTTGCATTTAAAGGAAAAGGTATGTGTATTGTTAAAGTTAGTGCACTTATCAAACACCCTTTCAGCCTTTTTGTTAGATTGTTATAAAGCATAATATGTCTTAAATCGTAATGCATTACAACGTAAAGGTAAATTATGGATTTTATTTAAAATCCATTTATAAATAGCGGTAAGCAATTTGGCTACAGCCCTTAAAGACAGTGTGAGTAGATTAGGAGCTCAAGTCTTGCTGATTGTTGGTTTTGTGCGTGTGGGCATCTGTGTGTACTGGGATAAGCTGTGAAAGTTTGCAGCTCAAACTTGATTGTCAGCACATTGTGGTCCAGTTTCCCAGAGCAGACACCTGGGAATATACCAGAACACAAATTTCCACGGAGAGATACCTTCTAATCTAGCACAAAGCCTCCTCCCTGTCTGAACATATGCTTAGCAGGTGTCTGAGCATTTATATGAAGCTTATCAATAGCAGCTGTTCTCTCTGAGCCCTCTGGGTAGAGAGTGTACAGAGATATATGAGGCCTTTAACAAGGTCCCTGAGTACTAGTTCCTCATACTCCAGACAGACACCTGTGCAAACGTGCATACATCTCCGCTCCATCTGTGTAATGGCAGGAGGGACATTATCACCCAAGTGTGTCAGATGACTTTTATGAATGGCCTTCATATGAAAGAGGAGGGAATGAAGGGTGTGATTAAAGTAAAAATAAGGGAAGTAAATTTATTGAAACCACCAGTTTTTTTTGCAAAATATAAAATCCTGTCCACTATGCTGACCAAAACATTGCACCTTCATACAAAGTCATCGATTCAAGTGGTAATTAGTCTGCATCATTAAGGGAACAACCCACTTCACAAGTTGTTACATTAGAAATGATATCAAATGTTATCTGCAGCGCTGATTTTGTAATTTATGTCTTTTGTCTGGATCCAGTTTTCCTCATCTGCTTTCAGTAACGATGTTACTGATGTTACTACATCTGCTTTTAAATGTTTTTTTCTGCTGACACAGCAAAAGAAGTGTGATATCGAATGTGACAGCAAGAATAAGTGGAAATCTGCCTGGAAACATGTGCAATGTTTTTAACTGGATACAGTACAGTGATAAATCAACTATAGACAGAATCCGTCCTTTACAAATGCTGTTCATATAATTTGTTAACAGAATTAAATAATCTGTTTAAAGTGGTATTTGTGGGCCTTTGCACACATGGCAAAAAAAGGAAAAAAATTCAAACCTTTGTAATTCAATTTTTTTTTTACTTTGCTCCCTTGTAGTCATCTGTAGTCACCTGAGTCGTTGTGAGGAAAAGAGAAAATCCCTTCATTACAATAATTAAAGAATTGTAAAAATAATAGGCTTTCCTCCAGCAGCAGTTTTACATTTCTTCCTTATTTTAACAGATCATTGTTTCTGCGTTTATTTTAGCAATGCAAGTCAATTTGACCCCAAACAAAACAGCTGATGTAACTTAAATCATTGAACAATTTATATAAAAATTGAGCATATTAATATCAGTGAAATATGATAGATTTAAGTGCTTTTCATCCAATTGTCCTGCGAAAATTCACTGTAAGATTGACATGATTTCATCACTGTGTCCTGCAAAACATTCAGATGTTCAGAAAAGCTGTGTAATGACAGCCAAAAACACTTTCAACAAATCATTTGCTTCCTGTAATTCATTCTTCTGGAAAGATGGAAATAACAGATCAGAAATAGAAGATCATAAAGTGAATAGCTGGGGTAAAATGTGCTGCCAGCTGGTCCCGGGGACCAGGCCAAACTCAGCCCTGTTTTTTTCAAATTGAACTAAATCAAATTGGTGTCAGGGAATGGAGACTGTGATTGATTCTTCTCTACAGATGCACTGCAGAGCTGCGAAAAGCCTTGCTCAGCCTAATCACAACAAATTTAATGCCAGCCGACAATATTTCTCAATCTGCCTTGCTCTGAGCAGGTGAGAGACTTTATCTGTTAGCAATCTAATAAACATGGAACACTATGAATTTTGAAGAGAGCATATTTGTTTTACTGTCGTTGTGAGGACCTGCTTTAGACCTTCAGAAGGACAAAAGCTAAATCAGGGTTAGGCGGCCTTTTAAGAGTGGGATTCACGGTTAATATATTCAAATTGTTTTGTCACAATTCGTGAAAGATTATCAGTTGACCATATTCATCAAGCATTAACACCACCTAAAACTTTGAAGACAGAGTATTTTTAAATTCAGACTTGTCCTTTGAGAATGAATACAACACCCAGGGGGTAAATTTCATTAATGACATCTTTTTCTTCTTAGCAGTCTTTGTGTGATGCTGTGAAATCAACATAAAAAAAATCTCTAAGACTGATTTAGATCATTTAATACAGGTCAAAATAAATAAATTAGAATGTACATATGATGATAGTAAGCTGTTTTCACAGGAGTGTAATTTGTAATAACATTAAATTATACAGCACAGTAATGTTGAAAATAATAACACAGGTCAGTCGAACCTGAATTAATTTTGGAACAGTATGCAGACAATAAAAAAAAAAATGCATTTAAGTCATGTATTCCACATGGTCACATCACCATTTATCTTACACTTACTGAGCTATAAGCAATTTTTCTACATTGGGAAAAAATCCTATTTACGGTACGTGTGGAGTGTGTGTTTGTTTGTTTGCTGTAATTAAATTGAAGCAGCTGAGCTGAACATGTTATAACTTCACCAACAGCATCTCATGGAATTTTTCTGAATTAAAGGGAATGTATTTATCCTGCTAGCAGTTATAACATAATCTAATATGTTTTGTTCCACTGTGCCATAGAGCTCTAGAATTTTTTTTTTTCAAAAAACTGTTAAAAACACATAAATAAGCCACACCGTTGCTTTGAGCGGGAATTTACTTCATTGCAAACTAACACAATTTATTGTGAGATAGTCATACACATGCACATCTTTCTGCTACCAGCAATACTCACTGGGGGGCTAAATGTGGATTAATGCACCTAAAAATAGTTCCAATTACAGACACTATGTCTTCCTGTTTCAGTAACCCTGGTGTATATCAATTATTGATGTCCTTTGTGGATACTAACAGTCCCCAGGTGGAGCATATCATACAGAAAAGGGAAATATAAAAATATTATGTGATAAACAAACATATCGTTGATCTTTTTATGGACTCTGTTGCTAATTACAAAAATATAGAATAACACCACATTCATCCTCAATCATCGACTATCACCACAGTAACTGTGCTGACTAAATATCACCTATGTGTACTGCTTGCTTATGATTACTTCTTTGGAGCTAACATGAGTGTGATGTTAGGATTGAAGAAGGAATTACAACAAATTACCAGACTACAAGATTAAGTCTTTAAAAGAAAACGAATTCTTACATCCAAATGTACAATTTAATGACAACACATCTACAATTAGTGTTTAGTATGTTACTGGGTATACTTTCACACATACCAGCAAATGACTGTGTAGTTGGTGTGTCATTTAACACCCACTGGGACTACCTGAGGAAAAATCTGAAGCTCTCCCAGAAAACCTGCAAGACAAGACCAAGATAAACAGCCAAAAATGTTGACTAAATGCTTGCAACACTGAGAAAGGATTTTAAAAAAGGTATGACAGAGCTGTGGACAGAATACTCGACCACTTCCTTCCCCTGAAAGACATAATAGCATAATACTTGGGTCAGGTTATGTTCAGGTTAGTAAGAGTAGGGATACAAATGTGTGTGTTTGTTTGTGTGTGTGTTTGACTTAATGTGTGTCTACAGAGAATTCACCAACTATTCTATTCACCAACTTTGTCATATTCCTGTTATTTCTTTCAGATTTTGTTGAAAAAAAGCCAAAAACATTTCATGTTCTGTCAGGCTGTGCCATGTGTCAATTCAGTCCACGTGTCTTGAACCTTTGATTTTCCAGCATTCCCATAGTGATTAATAGCTCAATCTCAGGCTGGCTAATGAGTTTTATCAGGAGCCGCTGGTGATTAATTAGCAACAGCAAAGAGCATGTCACTGCTTTATTCAGGCTAAGCCATTTCTTCCATGCTCTAAATCTTCTCTCTACAAAGAGATAGCTCAGCCCCAGGTGACATCTTAAACAGCTTTGAGGTTTGTAAGAGTTCCAGCTCTGTTGGCTATGGACAAATCACCACAGTACCCTTTGACTGTTCAACTGTGACAGTGAGTATGGCTATTCAACATAAAGTTGATTAGTTCAGCTCA
Organism: Acanthurus lineatus; assembly: GCA_029814665.1. Taxonomy (NCBI): domain Eukaryota; kingdom Metazoa; phylum Chordata; class Actinopteri; order Acanthuriformes; family Acanthuridae; genus Acanthurus; species Acanthurus lineatus. Next base: position 985,898 of record JAPZDV010000024.1, read on the forward strand.
AATAAGGAAAAGTCTACATAATGATTGATGTATTCCTTGTCAGTTTAAATCTAACAGATTATAGCAGCTGTTTTAGGATGCTCTGTAAAATTTAGTGGAAAATTCTGCTTCTTATCAACATCATTTTCATCATATTGTTTCTTGTGTGACTACCTCTGTAACATATTTGGGAGACATGATCTTAAGTTAGGAAAGTATTATTAGTGCCACGAAAAGAGGCCTCAACAGCACCAGAAAACTTCTGATTCACAGGAATCATCCTGAGTGGGCACTCCACAGATTTTTTGAGGGTTTAAGGTTCGGTTATATATCAATATAAAAACACAAGGTTGTAAAATAAAATGCAGTCTGCCTCCAATGCTACACATGAAACAAAATAAACAAACATCAAGCTTGATGTAGTCATCAGGGAGAGTGTAAGTATAAAAAGTAACAGTATATGTGAAAACTGAGTACAGTTCAGTTGTCAGTCAGGGTCAAATAATGAAGTGGTGTAAAAAACAAGTTTTCTCTTAAATGTGAAGGACATTTTGTATCATGTCCATTCAAATAACATCGTTTACATCCCTTACATTTTTTTTTCTTTTAAAAAGGAAGTTAAACAGGAATTAGGCAGAGAGCAATTTCTGCTCACTGGACCATATTTGTCCTCCATTAATCAAAATTTCTTGAGAACAAATGAAAGTGCAGATCCAATCTGGATAGCTGGGTTGAGAGAATAGGGAATGCATTTGTATTGAGAAATAGATTTCCAGCCTTTTTTCCCAGTTGTTGGCTTATAATGAAAAAGGGAATGATTTTAGAATTGTTACTGTGATGCAATATTCTGTATTTAGGGCCATTAACATTTTCTGAAGGATTCTTTTTTAAAGTTGTAAATTTTTTTTTAAGTTTTGATAATGATAGATATGATAGAGCTGAGAACAAGGAGATCTGTAAATACTGTATTCAGTTTTCTACCTACTCAGACTACACACATTTAAAAGACAGAACACATTACATTCTGTAAAGTGTGGAGCTGAGTTTGAAAGATGTGGGTTTTTGGGGATAGTGAGGTTCAAATGAAGAGACACTAGTAAGCTTTATTATTGGAAATGAATAATAAAGCTTAAGGCATCTGTTGCATCAGTTTTGACCATCCTTTTGTTAAATTTTGTTAAAAATATAGATAAATTGCTGGACTACATCTTAAAATAGTCTTCACCGAGTCTGACTGAAAGCACTGAAACCTCCTACAAGCAGTTTGTTTGATGTGAAACTGTAACTTAATTTAACATGGCTCATGAGTATGTTAATTAATAGCACATATAAGAAGATAGAATGGTTTTTGAATTACTAAAATCTGAATGGTGAACATGATTAACAACAAGATCTCACATTGTCTCAATCTTATCATGATATCCTTAAGAGGTAGCAGGTCTATAAGGAGGGGGTTGTAGTCAACTCAGCAGTATGTCTACTGACCAATGTCCCTAACATGGACCACTGGTTGCAGTCACTAAGGGTTCTAAGCTCGTGGTGCTTACCACAGATGGACAAAGGAAAGACGATGGGCTGACCACTGAGCAGCTGGTCTGGACCACAAGGACCATGCCAGGGACAACTTAGTAAACTAAACAGCCTCAGCGCCCCTAGTGTTAGTGAACCACAGTCAGTGGACAGACTGCTAAATTGGCTACAACCCCTGTTCAGAAATTCTTCTTCTCATGAATGATGTAATACTCTCTCTCTCAGTGGTAAGTAATCTCAATTTGAAGCTGTTGTGGCCCTTCATGCAATTACTGTCATTTAACAATGAAAGAACACAGTGCATTATTATGTTCTGTGAAATTATGCTCAGTCAACCATCTTCTATGTGTGTAAAAGAGTTTGTATATTTCATGTGCAGAATGTGCATCCATGTCAAAGGTGAGACCAGTGAGGGGAAAGCAGGGAATGGAGCAGTGATCTGTTTTAAATGCATAGGAAAAACCTAAATGTCACCAAAAAAATTCTAAAGCTGGTGAAGATGGAAAAATACCAGATACAGACTTTATTCTGTGTCTCTTCTGTTTCAGGTTGAACATTGGAAAAAATGACCTGATGACCTTTTATGATGGAGATGACCTTACAGCTAAAGTACTGGGTCAGTATAGAGGATCAAAGTCCAGATTTAAGCTCTACACTTCCACTGCAGATGTCACTATCCAGTTCCAGTCTGACCCTGCCACCAATGTCTATGGCTACGGCAACGGTTTCAAAGTCCACTTCTTTGGTAAGCCACTGAATCGATGCCCAGAAACAACACTATCTGACATCGATTAAGAATACAAGACCATGATTTCTGTATTTGTAACTAATTGTGGCTATAAAAAAATCAACAAAGCCCTTTTCTTTCTCTTCTTTTTGCCAATGCAAATTGGGATATTTGAAGGAAATTATGACAATGTTTTTGTAAAAATGTTTTACAAAAGATAATATATAGGTTATAAATTTTAGGCAGTTTTTACACGTTGATGCCATATTTTCAAGTCAGTTTACATTTATTCAAATTATGTAATACACACACACACACACACACACACACACACACCGCTATTACAGGAAACAAGTCAGGTGACATTTTACAAGACACAAGATCCCTGCATCTGTAGATCATCACTGAAAGAAATCAACAATGTGGTCAGCGGAAAATGTTATGTTAATATACAAATAATGGAACACAAGTTACATATTAGAGTTAATGATACAGGTTAACAGACACAAATTTCTCTGCATTTCATCATACATTGTGTATTGTGAGATGTGTATCTTGACATTTCTTTGTAGATACTAATGAGACTGTTTTAACCCCATGTGCCTCTTCTGAATGAACACTGCTGCCACAGTTTCTGCCTAATTCTAATTTTATGTATTAGTTGCCTGACCCTAATCATATCTTCAGCTTAGGTTATGTGCCACATTCATTATTTTTCCCTGACCTTAACAATGATGTATTTACACATATATTATATAGCAGAAAATACGATTTCTAATAATATAATCATTATGCCAGTGAATAGAATCACTCATGACAGTTAACAGGGGCAAGGAATAATATCATGGAAAAGCCTCAGAAATACAATATCTATTAAGAAATGGAATGTGGTTCTCACTTGCCTCAGATTAAAAGAAACTAAAGGATATTGGTCAGAAGTTGACTAAAATAGCATCTACATAAAATATTTAGTTTCTGCTTAGTGAGGGTATCATTATGGAGGCAGTATGAGTAAAAATAAAATGTGGAGTTTTCACACATTGTACCCTGTTTAAAAAACAAAGGTTGACTTTATGGACATAAAGAGATTTTAGATGCTTAGAATATGATCAATAACCAAATGTGCATGAGTCTCCTTCAAGGTTGTTCATAGAAACATTTAGAAAGACATAATAAATACCGGCTTCAACACTCCAGAAATAAGACCAGCAGTTAGAATCAAAAGAATAAAAGTATAGGTCAAATCTGACTTACTCTGTCACAAGTGACCTGGCCACAGTGCAAAAATTTAATTAAACATTAAATAACAGAGATCCTGTCACCACGGTGAAACCGGTGCAGACACTGGTAGCTCCCTCAAACTTCAGTTTGTTTTAATTCGATATTTTTTTGCCTTTATTTCTTAAGTACATATTTTTAGGACAGAAATGCACACATCAACACCAGAAAAGGAAGTACTGTTATTAAATTACATGCACCTGATCTTTATTCACCTAACAAAACAACCTGATGGTGTTTTTGTTTTAGCTGGCTGTTCTAATGAACCAGACCTGTGAATTTTTTTTGCCTTAATTTCATTGGCATGTCCTCTTCCCCACCATGGGCAAAATACCCCGGACCTCATTGAAACAAATCGCTTACAGCTACAAAGCCTTCCCTTATTACTACTTTGATTTATGCTATTTTTTAGCCTGTTCATTCTCAACTTAAAAAAAGGGTCAAGGCATCAGTACAAACTGTAAAAGTGTGGACAGTTAATGTGCAGGCTGGCAGATCTTCAGAGATGCTGCCACCCTGGAGAGTCATGTTGGTCTCAATGAGTATATATCAACAGTGACATCATATATCAACAAATGTGGGGATTATGTGGTTATTACAAACACAATAAAATCATCCCCAAACAATGAAAGCATGACTGAATAAAGCAGTGAGAGTACCATCTCAAGCAGAAAGGCTACCTTTTTTGTCAAGTGACACACAACACCTTCAGAGGAAGACTGAAAGCTGCCATTAAGGAGGCAAAGTAGAGACATCAGACACTTGAGAGACCTCATTACCACCACCACCACCACCACTAAAGACATGTGGCAAGCAAGCACCTCCATCATACATGTGACTACATTGGCAAGTGACCTAATCTAATTGTTTGCTCAGATTGATCTCCTAAACCAAGTATCTTACATTTTGATATACAAACTTGTATTTTAAAATTTATGAAACTGAAACTTGCATTTTGTATGATAAAGAATAATGACAAAGTGTGGACTACTCTAAACACTGACATGTGATCACCAGAGGAATAGTTTAACACCTTTGACATATTCTAGACTGGACTCAGTGTGATGTGTTGCAGCTTAGTTAAAAGACCGGAAACCAAATAAAAAAGCTAGCATGTGTGCAGAGTTCAAAAAAGCCAACAAGCTAAATGAAAAGCCATCCATTATAAAGAAGCAAAGAAAAAAATGTTTAAAAACAGAAAATAATTATGTACTGTCTCAAACAGACAGTAAGTCAATCTCTTAACTGGTGCTTACTGAGGAATATTTAGTTACAGCACTTTCCTAAAAATAATTACAATTCTGTTCTGAATGAAATAATCAAATGAGAAAAAACATTTTAATTAGTATGTTCTTTTTTTTTCTTTGGCTTCCTGGTTTTCGGTGAGGTATGTTTTCTAGAATGCCAAACTGCTCTTCAAAAATCTAATTTAATTAAAGACTAATGATATTGTTATGAAACCCAAAGAAGCCAACATAAATTTAGCAAAAATTAAGGTAAATTCCTCATTAGTACCCAGCTACAGAGAAGTTAAGGGAATGCATGACTTGTGCATGAATGTGTGATTGTTTAATGGATGGATGAGAAAGATAAAGATAGCAAAGCAGCAGATAAAAAGATGAGACTTAATAAAAAAGAAGCAAGACTTAAGGAAAGACAGGAATGGGAATTTGTTTTTGCTGGTATGGACCCTAATATAGAGAGTAATAAGATGCTGTCCCTGATGTCGGAGGGACTCACCATCCAATAGTAAGTACACTATATCTGATAAGAGTTAACGAATTCAGATGGGAAGGAAAGGCTACAGAATATAGATAATCGACAAATAGGAATTAGGATGGGAAAGCTTTTATCACAGTCTCCTCATAAATCTCATTGGTGGAATGTAAACACAAGACAGCATGGTGGGCATGGTGTCAGAGGATGGTGCTTTCACAGTACCCAAGAGCAATTACATTGCTGTGTTTGTCCAAATTAGACTCCTAAGCTGAGGACCTGAACCTGCTGCTGTGTGCCAAGCAATGGCTAGAGCAACATTAACGGACCTGGCAGGTGACCGTTATCTGACAGGAGAACTCATTTAAGTTACCAAAAACACAATGCTCCAGGGGGGGCATGCCTTGGTTTCAAGCTCTTAGAAGTACTTATTGTCTGGATCCTTTTATGCTTTCTATCCAGGGTGATGCCTAATCGGATATATACTAAAAGAAAGTTGATGTTTTTTAACAGAGCATTTGACAGTTTTACACATAAACACCCCCAAAACAATTGTGGAAAAATATCTGGTCAGTTTTTCATTAACAGTAATCCTGCAATTTGGGGACTGGGTCAAAACACATTTTTATCCAAAATTTTTATCCAAATTCACATTATAAAGCCAAACCACCAACTGAAACAGTGCATATGTAATTGTAAGCTACTCTTTATATAAATACAAAAATACTGCTGGGATGTGTATACTGTATGTTGTCCAGGTAGTGCAATTTATTTCACTATCATTGCCATAAATATCAACAAGTAATTTCCTGACAAATTTAACAGCAGCTGTTATGATTTGTTCTATAAGTCAGTGTTTTGCAGACTATGACATTAATATGACAGTGACAAATGCTTACCATTTAAAAGTTTAAATCACTTAAAAATTAAACTTATACACTATTTTTTGTCTTGCTATCTTCCTTACGGGGGGGGGGGGGGGGGGGGGGGGGGGGGGGGGGGGGGGGGGGGGGGGGGGGGGGGGGGGGGGGGGGGGGGGG
>JAPZDV010000024.1:1006588-1031978 GCA_029814665.1 Acanthurus lineatus
AATGAACTTTTTTGATTTTAGCAAATGGCTGCAATGAAACAAAGAATGAAAAATTTAAAGGGGTCTGAATACTTTCCATACCCACTGTATATGTCAGTGGTACCAGAACTATGATATTCCTTGGGTGAGATGCATAGCAACAAAACCTTATGAACATAAATCTCGAATTAAATAATAAAGACTGTGCAGAACTCTGAACGCAGCTCAACTTAATACACTTCAGGTCCGTAGACTGTCAGTAAAGTGACTCTGACCAACCAAGTCCATTAGCAGTGTCTTAAAGAAAATCCGGCACTTTAATGATTATTTATCTTACTGTCAGATAAACAGCAGGTGAACACAAGGTGTGCAGGCAGGAGAAGAAAGTTCAAACATACCCCTTGACAACAGTCGTCCATTCACCATGTTGAAAAAAAAAGGATCACAACTGTTATAAGACGTTATGTCCACCTTTTCACAAAGAGCTTCAAGTTCGGATTTTGTGGTGGGCGGGTTAGCCTTTCACTCGGCTTCAGCGTCCTCCAGGAAGCCGAGTGTCCCTTCCACATCGCCAGTTCTTGTCACGAATGTTGTTAGTTTCTCCTCCATTTACGACGTTGTTTTGCATGTTTCTCCCAGACTTTGCATCTTCCCTGAAATCTGTTTCAGGATTGTAAAAATGTTTGCGATGTCCTCCGCTACGTTTCCCTGAACGCTTTTGCTGCTCTGCCCTCAGAGGAATACCTAAGGGAGCCGCATGCCTGTTTGAGGGATACTGGTGCTCTCTCACATCTTTTTGCAGAATGCCGGGCCCTGACAGCCATGCATGATTAAGCAAGGGCTGGCCTGGAGCGGATGCTTGCCGTTGAGCCTGCCATCAAGTCCCTCATTGTGACACCTGATGAGGTGCTGTGCCTGGCTGTCCAATGCCCCTTAACCCCAATGTCAAGCCACAGATGACCTTCCCACGAGGGCCTACAATGCCGGCACACAGGCCGGCCATATTGGCAACTCCCCGACTCATGCCCTTTTTGCTTCTCTGCAGGAAGGCACTGTTGAAGCTTCCTTCAACAGGCTTTCGCACTTATGTCTATGGAGCTAAGAAGTTTTGATAGTTTAAATTACTAAAAATTTGCTCATTTTAACTATTTTACTTTTATTTCAACTGCTAGGATTTTCAGAGGGTCCTTCAAAGTTTGATATGTCTTTAGATGTGTCCATCAACATCTGTCTGTGTGCATGTGCCCTACAGTGTCTGCTAAGAGAATTGCTGGTGTAGCTCTTTTTGAGGGGGGTTCGGAGGCTGCATCTCTTAAGAGCCCACGAGGCCCAGCATGGGACCTGTCCCTGGTGCTGGACGATCTGTGCCAGCCTCCTTTTGAGCCTTTGGCACAGGCGGAGCTGAAGTGAGTGTCATGTAAAAATGCGTTCTTACTGGCAATTACCTCAGCAAAGTGTGTCGTTGAGTTACACGGCCTTTCAGTTAGAGTCTCATGCCTGTTGGGAACACAGATGGCTCAGGTGTCACACTGAGGCCAAACACAGCTTTTCTCCGGAAGGTGCTGTCTCATTCTCAAGGTGTGTAATCAGGATTCCCCATGACTTTGTTGGTATGAGTCATTCAGTGCTTTCAGCACTGCCTTCTGGCGGATCAGAAAGGAAGAAGTAGAATGAGAGTTACGGATGTAACTGCTGTTCTATGAATCCAAAATGACCGCCAGAGTGCTCTGTCATTCAGAAGCCCAGTTTTCCCATGAGAAGATTCTGGAGGAACAGAACCTATCATGACATCGGAAGATATAGCCTCTTACAGGTCATCCAAGGTTCAAGGGTGATGTTGTTGGCATACATACTCAAACTGTGCATGCGCAAAGGGAATATTCAGTGCTTTCAGCACCACCCTATGGTGGTCATTCAGGATTTGTAGAACCACAGTTACATCTAGTTACATCGTTTTATGCATATGTTTTGTTGTTGATTTGGTACTGTGTGTGTGTGTGTGTGTGTGAACAATACAAAAAAAAATTAAAGATCTGGAAATGAAATACACCTGCATCAATACCCCTGAGCCAAGCCCAACCAAACCCGAGAGCATTATAATTATACTGAGCCAGAGCTTGACCAAAACATGATTTTTTTGTCTCTCCCGATGATAAAGATTCCCGCAGAACAATCTACAGTCACAATGCTAATTCTACTGGTAACATTACAACCAATGGCTTGACCATCCTAACTTACAAAAAGGCAGTGCAAGTTATTTAGGTTACCACACACACGTAGTCTAGACGTGAGTTGGAAGTGACTCATATATATTTTATTATATTTTTATTTATTTTACTTTTATTTATTTATTTATTTATTTATTCATTTACTTATTTTTGCTGAGTCCAACAGGTGCGATCCGACCCAATCAATTAGGCTACAATAAATTTTTGGCCAGAACTTGTCAAACATTTCAGGTGACCACACACTTGTTCTAACACCTTTTTTTTAATCTAAACTATGTACCTGTCAAGTTTCGGGACAGTATCTTGTATGGTTTAATACCATTATCTGTCCACAGAAAAATATTCACCTGGCTACATTACTCTAATATGCTTCCATGTTATTTTCTGCTAAAAAAAAAAAGTGCTTTCTGGACCACAATGACACACACACACACACACACACTGAAAACGATAACAGCTGACGCTTTAGTGACTGGAGGAAAGTCATATCAACATAACCTATTACAGGTAGGCCTATAGTGATTAGTTTTGGGATGGATCGGAATAGAAACATTTTGCACTTAATAATAGAAATAAGTGTCCAGAATTATTAGTCTAGTTGTTTATTAGAAAAGTAGGATTACAATTTCCACACAAACAAAAAAATTTTAAAAATTAAAAAAAAGACTGTTCATTGCATCTGTTGAGCCTCCACACTGCTACCTGAATATAAGCCTAGACTAAGGCTGTGTCTTTGGATGTGTAAATGAAAATTTTGTCATAGGACAAAAACAAATACATTGTTGGAAAGGTCTTGACCTGCTGATTAAAAATATATAAATTTGAAGACTGTAAATGACTCCATGTGGAAAATATTGACTTTTGAACCCTTACAGTGCATTTTTGACAGTTTGCCTGTTATGGTACGGTCTAAGGAACCAGGACCCAGATGCAGAGACGTTCAAAGTTACGAGTTTTATTTTACAGAGTAATACAACAAAAAACACCCTGGCAGGAAAAAATCGTAAAAACAAACCAAAACTATAAGAAACACAAAAAGTCACAACAAAAAATGTCCAGGACTACAAAACTCACTGGAAGACTAGACTTACAAGACTTCTAGAACGAAAAAAGACCAGGACCACAAAAGCTCACTGGCAGGTTGGCTAGAGAATGCAGTATACACGAGCATACAAAAAACAGCACGAGAGTGGGGAGATTAATCAGGAACGAAGTGATCAGGCATGTGGACATGGACGAAATCGTCTCGCACTAAAGCCAGAGTGAGGGTGGTTAAAATAGGCGGTGTGATTGCCAATGCAAGGCAGGTGTGCCTCATGCTGGCTTCGGTGCGAAAAAATAAGAAAACTAAAATACTATACAAGTAAAGAATAGTAAAGCAATTCATGAAGAGCAGTATAGAAGTAAAAGCCGATTTGTAGAGTTGTAAGAAAACCCTCTTTTAGTTCATTCTCAATTAACAATCAACTAAATGTTCTACTTTGGTTTGGCTGGTTTTGAGCAGCTTACCATCAATTTTCGGGTTACAGATGTAATGGATCATGTGGCTGTCAAAGTCTTATCTGTTTTAGGGTTATAAATGACAATATATTAAGACCATTCCTCTTAGAAGGTCACATCCTCCATCACACTCATGACTTTGCCCTTTTCTTTTTTTCTATATGTGTGTATCCTTTTGATTTGAAAACAACAAAATTCCACCATTCAACCCAAAAGTGTACAAAAATACGGGACGAAATGCAGACTATACTCCATCACTAAGAAAAAATGAGCTTTATTGAAAAAAAAGCTGATAGTTCAAAAAACCCCAAAAATGCAAAGTCAATATGAAAAAAACCCAAACACTACAAACTCAGGAGACACATGGAGCACAGGAACAATGACTGGACCAGGGGTTGACAAAAGCACAGGGGAGGGACAACAGACAGTCTGACAAAGACAAAGGGGAAACACAGAGACTACACACACACTAGGTTAATGAGACAGGTGGGGCAGTCAACACAGGTGAAACACATCAGGGCAGGACAGGTAATCACAAAAGGAGGGAAACTTGACAGGAAATGGGTAAGACGACACACAGAACAGGGTTTACCAAAATACAACAGGAAACAACGAAACAAGGATACACATAGAAAAACCAAGGAAACTTGACTCTCAACGTAGGAACTAACTGAACTAAAATTACTCAAATGGCAGATCATGACACAAAGATTGCCAACTGAAAATGTTCCAACCACAGCAAAAAAATAAATATAGGCAAAAGGTAGTGTCTGTGCAGAAAACCACACCACCCCACATTCCTAGCAAGTCATCAAAGATAATTGAGATAAATTACTTTTTTTATGAGTCTATACATTGTTTTTTTTATGAAAATCTTGCATATTATACCTTCAACAAGCACGTGGTAACATAGGTGCCTAAATTTCCTCTAACAGGCAGAAACCTCAAAAGCAGCCTGGCTTAATGGCTGGCTACAGATTGGTTTAAGGAGAAATGGAGGATTACAAAACAGTTATAATAACAATAAAAATATAAAGCCATTAAATGTAACTAGTGATAATGATAATACATGATGGTGTACATATTATATGACAGAATATGTGAATAACAATAAAATCATTTGCACATCTACAATAAGATTGGCAGATGCTGGAAAGCAAATAACAAGTAATATGTGGCAATGTCAGTGTTGCTTGCATGGTTTGTTTTCTTCCAGTCGGTCTTCATTGTTTGTTGTCCCTCAGAGCCCTTTTTTTTTAATTTACAGATAGACTCTTACAAATATCAGTGACCTGTAAACAGTATTCCATTTCATGTTTACCATTAGTATAGCAAAATTAAACTGACATCACAGTAGGCCTTTCAGTACTTTCATGTTAATGTTGGTGTTTACAGTGTGCTGTAGCAGAGAAGTGATAAAAGGGGGCATTTTCATACTGGCCCAGTGAGTCACCTACTGTAGCTAGAGTTAGCAATGAAACTGGGCAAAGGTAGAACGGTATACACTAGTACTAAACTTCATACAGAGGAAAATGCAAGCCCAGTGACTCTTAACCTCAAGCACAGAGACCACAGCTGGCTCATTCTAAGACAAATCAGAGTTTTAGTTTACATTTCAGATTTTGTTCAAATTTGGACTTGAAATCTGAGCAACCTGGCTGCCTTGCAAGGTTTTGTATACACTATTTAAGATACACAAGAAAAAGAAATGCAGTATTATATTTTAGTTTACACAGTTAAGTGTTATTATCGTGTTTTGAGTAAGAAGAGCATCAACACTTGACAAACTTACTGTTATTTGGTTACAAATGCCGATGTACTCATGATGTTGACATTGAGGGAGCCCTGACACTTAACTTAAACCAAGACTGATTGATTTTTCAGCAGTTTTGTTGTCTGTGTTTTGCTTTAATTATCAGAAAACTCAAAACCACACTAACTGTGCTCTGTGGTCAGTGTTGCCAATATATAGGGACAATAATTTGCTTGATTTAATGACTGATTAAATGTCCATGTTCCCAAAACCTCCTGACATTAAAAGCTCATCTAGGTGGTATATTGTTAAGAAATGTTTATTATAAAAACAATTGTGAGCACTAAAATTTCAGTCTTCTCTAGCGTCATCATTCAGCTTCCTGCTGAAACTTACCATGTCTCATTAAAGTTCTTACCTGTCTTGCAGGGCCTCACTCGAAAAAAGGGTTTGTGAGATAATGACGCATAGAGTTTTGGATTAAAATCAATTAAAGCCGATGGTGAAATAACTTATTCGTATTTTTATGTTACTTTGTACACAATTACATAAACAAACTTTCTCAGGGAGAACATATTCTAGCTTTAAAATTTAACAGTGAAAAGCCATCTGGTCAACCACTTCATCAACATATCACTGCCTCCCTCTGGTGGCAATGCCTACAAATGACCCAACGTCCATGAGGTAGGAGCGTAGTGAAGGCATCATCTTTACTACTACTCTGGCATTTAATTGTGACTTTTACCTCAGTCTCTAGGATTATCTGTTGTCGCTGTGATGTGTTCAACAAGGAATTTGATGTTTGTGTCCTGGTTAGTATGAAGTCTCAAACTTGTTTCATCTTTTTGTTAAAGTTGGTTAAATCGTAAATTTGTCAGTAAAGAATTATGTTTGTGTGTTGCAATTGGCTAAGCAATGTTCTTACTACTATAGCTCACAGCTGTACAGGTGGGTCATCAGTGCTACATGGTAAAATTATTTTGGTGAGATTTGTAGCGTTACCTCTTCCATTTTATTTGTGATATTTCTTTGTTGAAGACTCAGTCATAGTAGTGTAGGCCCAATGCTGGCTGTAGTTAAAACGCTACCATTCCAGTCAGATGTCACTGTGCCAATGTATTAGTGAAGTTAATTTCTGGACGGGTAACACCATGGCAAATGTTCACAAACAATCTCTGGCTTGCCCCCCTCAAATGCTGAAAAAAAGTTTATGGCCCCTAACACAACCCAAGTTTCTACCATTAATTAAGGACATCTGAATTAACTGGGGTTCAATTTTCCGAATCAGTACGCACGATGGTATCGGTGAGTGTTTTTTTTTTTCGTTTTCTTTACTAATTAAATCAAATTCTTTTAACACAGTTTCACTTCGTATTTTCTTCCATGGTCTACGCCCCGCCTCCAGTGGCTCCTTAGACCACCGGTGGGATCCGCCGCACAGTTAGGAAAATCACTATATCACGGTGTGGGTGCGAGTTACAGATTACAGTGGTTGCAATACAATTGCAGAAGCGACAGAAGCTCACAGCAGCCCAGTTTATGGTTCAGTAACAACATAACGCAGACTATGAGAAAAGAGGTATCGGTGACGTTTGTTGATGATACTGCTTTTCATACCATCAGCGGTAACGATCGGCCTATATATTATTCTAGATAGATGGCGGAGAAATGGCTAGTAGCATAGGAAGACTGTAATGTGATTGAAGATATCTATTGGTATATTCATAGTAGAACACTGGTAAAATTCAATGAATACAATTGTTTCGCTTCTTTTTCACAATGTACCTATCCCATTTATTAACATCCGTTCAACTGCGCATGCGCGCTAAACGATTCGCGGTTGCGCCAACTGGTAGAGGATGTTGCTAGCAGCCAGTGTAGATGCACAGCCGTTTTCATAACAATAACATCAACCAAATTTGCATCTCCACATACCTGATTAAAGGATTAAACATTCCGAACGCTATCGGATACCGTGCATTGGATCGCGCTAAGCCGAATTTCTCCCTGTATTTTTTGGGTACATCTTCTGTTGACAATGGGAGCGGAGAGGTTTGCAGATTTACAAGGTTCCTTTTTGCAGGAGCAGAAACAAGAATCATGGCTGGCCAGCTAGGCCGCAGATGGATTTTGTATCTAACAGTAACACTCTATGAATTTGAATTCTGTATGTAGGCTTTACACCAGCACTCAGAGCGTGGTGCTTAGAAGCCAGTTTTTTAATTACACGATCGTCGCTTATTTTGGTTGTCTTTTTGGGCCCACCACACAAGCTAATGAGCCCGTTAGCTTCACAACCTTGACTGGTTGACGTCTTGCTTTCGTAGTTACGCTAGCTATTTTACCCAGCTAGCATTGCTTGGCCAGCCATCCGCTGGTCAAAAACATTTGGAAAAAAAAGTTTATCGTGGAATTTGCACTCATCGTGTGCCTGATAGGCATTTGTATCGCAAATTCCCTTTACAACGACTGCTCCTGGATGAATGTGGGACAAAATGGAGACCCCGACGATTGTGTACGATCTGGATACCTCTGGGGGCTTAATGGAGGTGAGGTTATATTGCTTGCAGGCCTTGGTTTGAGTGAGATATTCCCTAATGCCTGATGCCCTAACGTTATGTATTTTTCACTTAATTAATAGAACTTATCACCAGACCTCTATAGACTACTGTTTAGCAATTCTCGGCCAAGTTAGCTAACTTAGTTTAGCTTTATAATGGAGGCCACAAGTTAACGCTACCGCTCTCCATAAGCATAGCATATAATGGCACAACAGGCACAAAGCTGCATAGTTTCCAGGTTTTTAGACAAACAGTGGAGAAAGGAAAGCCTTGATCTCATTCTAAAAAAACTGAACAACTTTTACAGCAAATCCAAACGCTTCTGGCGCCCCCGAAGTCTGAGGAGTTAGAGAAGAGGAGTCGGAAGTTGGTGAGAGATGTCCGGAGGAGCGGCAGGGCCACCAACCACGACACCTGCGATAGTTGCCGGGAGGGGGGAGACTTGCTTTGCTGTGACCATTGTCCTGCAGCCTTCCACCTCCAGTGCTGGTGAGTTTGTGAACATAAGCAGCACAATGAACGGGGACAAGTTATATTGTAGATTAATTATTGCATGCTTAAAAGACAATGGACAACAACTTTGAGCTTTTATTAGTGTTAGCTGTATTCTTAAGTTGCGTGCTGAATGCTGTCCTCTGTGAGGGGTTGTTTCACTTAGGAAGTTAGATTTTACTTTCATGGTCTAACAAAGAAAAGCATGTGGAAATTCACTAACGTATAGCATGTGGGAAATGAATAAAGTCGACGCAGGCATTAACAAACGCATCTGATAAGATAATGACCAAATGAACACCAAAGTGCGCTATTCTTTAAAATATATTAAGAAATAGCTGTATGTGGGTCCCCCCTTACTGAGATTTATTCTCTTGTAACGTTACAAGTCTAATGAGGGCTGCAATAATGAGATTTGTGTCACTTTAGCATTTTGTAAAGTGAAATATGCCTAATTCACCAACACAAATTACAACTGATTCTGAACTCATTCTTAGTGTGTTTTGTGTGAACCTAAATGACAGTGAAAATAAAAATTGAGATTTGTTGAATAACGTTAGAGTTTGACAGCAAAAGCAGCAAGCAATGATCCAACGTTATGACGGTGCGAAGAAACTAAGAGTAGCTAACCGTTATGTTTCCTCACTCTGCAGGGAATAAGTGCTGCTGGATATGTGGGGTCTCGTTAGCAATGATTGATCCTACAGTAGCAGAGTTTATCTTTACGAAGAGGGTAATTTCAGCCATTACGGTCAATGAAAAGACATTTTGGTAAGGCCGACAAGACGTATAAGGGCTTCAAGAAACGTGTTAATGCAGCCTTGACTATGAAAGTGGCTAGAATTAGCTTGCAGTCGGTCCTCCCCTCCTGTCGCGGCTGCAGCCAGTGGAGCCGCTGCTGCTAAAAATGGAGTCTCGACTGCCTCTGTTTACAATATGGCGACCTCACTGCTCTCTTTTCAATTTCACCGCCATCTTACCATCCTTTAAAATTCAACTTTGAGAATAAAGGGTCCATAAATAACATGTACGGAGGGTTTGGTGGTTTTACTGAATGGAGTAGCCGCATGGCAGTGTTTGTTGAGAAAATGTTACAAATGTCGTCCAATCGCGGCATTTCTCCGTTGTCGCTGTGTAACGTTACAGCTCGCCGTTAAACATCTGCTTGTTTGATTGTCGTAACTTTGGTTAATTTCGAGCTGTCACTTGAAACGCCCGAAGAGAAACGTTTTATCCATATATGGTCGGGTCTATGAATGACTGCATCTTCATATTTCTAGTATCTTATATCAGGGTATGTTGGTAAGAAAATCGCTGCAATCATATGCATAATCTTAAAGGCAGTGTTATAAGATTGGGTATATTTTAATAATTTTAAGTCGAGGTCGTGAATTGGAGCTTTGAGGCTGCCCCACTTGACCTCAGGGTTTTTTTTACCCTTTGTAAATGATTTGTGACATTGCCCTGCTTCAGTCGTTGTGTCGGCCAACTGACTCTTTGTTGCATTAGGTAGGAAACTTTTTCCAACTACCCCCCCCCCCCCCAAAAAAATCATTTGTTTATCTGTGTATCTGTGCTGTGGTGAAATTTGCTTTGGCACTCTGTGGAAAATGTATAATTATCATATAGAAATGTGAGTAAAAGGGATAAATTAAATTTGAATCTTTCCCATATGGGTCTGTATTTATTGTTTGACAGTTGCAGTACAAATGTTAACAAACTGGAAACTGAGATTACTGTGCACATCTTCAGGCCTTTTACTCAATGTAATACAATAGTCAGTCCACTAGATGGAGGCAGAGAGTAGTAACTCCTTCATTTCCATGTTGAATGTATATTATGAAAAAACACATTTCTGTATGGTGATGGAAACAAATTAAAAAAAATAATTAAAAAATGTAACTTGTTCACAATTAAAAATCTAATTTGTAAAATCATTGTGAATAATTGAAGTTTTTTAACTTGTTTTAATGTTTTTAATAAATATTTTCTTCCAAATGTAAAATTGGACAATATAATTATCATGCATAAAGGTATGACTGCACAAATGGATGTTGGATGGTAAGATGATGATTATGGTAATGCATATCAATGTGCCTTCATTAATTATAATCCTGGATGTTTTATCTTCTTACCTCAGCAACCCACCTCTAAGCGAAGAAATGCTTCCTCCAGGGGAATGGATGTGTCATCGCTGCAATGTTCGAAAAAAGGTGAGTGGCAAATCTGCTTGCTTGGACATCTACTCACTGCTTCTATCCTGATGTTGCCAAAACACAGAAAAGTATATTTGTGTGCTTTATGGACTGATAAATCTGTCCAATGCTCTTTGTTTGCTTTTGTCAGAAGCGAGAGCAGAAGTCAGAGCAGACCAACGGCCTACCAGAGAGGCCTTTATCTAAGCGCTCAGCGTCCCCTGCTGTGGAGCTGGAGCTCAATGCTGGGCCCCTGCGGTTGGATGGCCTGCCACCAGGTGCGGGGGCAGCAGGGCCTGGTCTACGTGTTGCCCAGGTGCGCCTCTTGGACCGTAGGACCAGCAGCAGGCCAAGCAGCCGGCCTGGGACGCCCACCTCCAACACTTCATCCACCCCAACTCCATCAGAGGAACAGAATGACGGGGAAGATGAGGCAGCAGAGCCTGAGGATGAAATTCAGGGCCCAGAGCTTGAGGGTGCTACACTATCCACTCCCACTCCACGCCTCCTCAAACGGCCCTTTCAGCTGCTAATAGCAGCTGCTATGGAAAGAAATCCCACGCAGTTCCAGCTGCCCAGCGAGCTCACTTGCACTACTGCACTGCCAGGTCAGTCAAATCTTTGTAATTGGTCCAGTGTAAAGCAAGAGCTGCAAATGACAGCAGCAAAACAGGGCTGTAGTGTAAACCTTTGTGTCCTTTATGCAAAGCTCAAGTTTATCCAGTGAAATAGCCATTTTTTAGCCATTCACTGGCTCAGATTGGTATCCTATGGATATGTTAACAGCATGGAAAGGATCCATACAGAGACTGACCCACTGTTGGAAAAAAACAAAAGGTCCTTTTTGTTGAATGATGCTCAACTGTTGTGTCACTCTTGCCAAAGCTGCTGGGTTCCTTGTACAAGAAGAGTTACTTTATCACTGCAGTGTTTACATTGTGTGCTATGTGTGGACTCCGTACTATGTGTATGTGTAATTTACAGGCATGCCTCTTTTGGCCTGTACTGTCTGTTTGTCCCTAAGTTAAACACATACAGGGAGAGCTTTATGGTACATTCAAGTACACCTCATAAACTCAGATATTTGTATTTGTAATAATATTTAATAATACTATTTTTGTTGTTGTTGTTGTTGAAAAACAGGTCAACATTGGTCATCACCTGTCCTTTGTTCACTACAGCATTTGATAAATATGTTCTAAAATCACAAAAAAATCCCGTTAATCTTCACTTTGGCAGATACCAAAAATTAGCTAAAAAGAAACTTATCAAATTGTTATTAGCAAATTTGACGATACTCTTTTACAGAAGGTCCTCATGTTTTCTCTGATTGTTTTTTCCTCAATACTTTTTTTTTAACTGCAGCCCTAAAAAAGATAAAACAAACACTGAAGTTATTTTTCACCGTGAGAAATGTTCATTGTTGGTGGATTTAATAATCCGTTGCACAAAAAGTTCATTTGTGACACTGTGATGCATGCACTACCCAGGTACAACAAAACCCTCTGCCCTTGTTGTTTAAAAAATCCTGTAGAAAACACTGCATCGTCAAAACAAAAAAAAATTAAACAAAAAAACACCCACTTTATTAATACTCAATAAAAACAAAACTAGATTCACCAAGGGTGTATAATCTCCAATAATCAGAAAGCTACAAGGCTACAAAACTGGGCAGACACCCTTTCTTGGTGAAAATCTGACATTTTGTAACTAAATTAGAAGTAGATCAGGCAAATTGTGGAGGTTAGATATAAACAAAGAAGAAGTACAGCACCTTGGTAAAAAAAAAGTGTCCTAGAATGAATTAACTATTTTAAGTTTTCATCTCATGATAGAATAAGGATATCGTTTTGTTTCTTAAATTTTCCTTTGTTTGGATTTCTAGGCAGCAGTAAACGGAGAAGAAAAGAAGAGCTACTTGGAAAGCCATTCAGGAGGCCTCAGCACGAACTGGATTCTAATGGTCTGGTCCCTTTACCTGTCAAAGTTTGCTTTTCATGCAACAGGTCAGAACCACCAGATTCCATATTTACAATTATACACACATGCATGTGCACATGAAGGTTTCTAATCTTGTATTTGTTTGCCTGTATTTCCCCTCATAGGAGTTGTAGGTTGGCTCCTCTGATTCAGTGTGACTATTGTCCCCTTCTGTTCCATATGGACTGTCTGGATCCTCCACTCACAGCTTTACCTGCTGGCAAATGGATGTGTCCAAACCATGTTGAGCACTTAGTGGTAAGAGGCATGGTCTTAGTGCAGACAGAGCTAAACACAATTTATTTATTTTACTTTGCTCCATCCGAGACAGTGCAACAGAGTAATTAGTTTTCCATGCAAATGTTTGTGTGATTTGCAGCTTAACCAGAGGAGCCTGAGTCTTTCCAGCCGCTGTCAGCTCTTCGACCAGTTCCAGGACAGGATGTCCCAGCATGCTGTCAAGCTGGACTTTTTGCGTAGAGTCCATCGGCAGAACGCACCCAACCGGCGTAATGCCCACCAGCACAACAAGAGAACCATCAAGGTAGACTAACTGTGTCATTATGAGGGTGTAGACAGTCTGGTTTTGTGCTGTGTTCTGTTTTCAGTATATATCTCCATGATAAGGGCTGTCTATTATGACTAACAGGAGTGGGAAAAAAATTGGCGGATCTTTTTATAGCTGTTTCTTGTGCATTGATCATGTTGTGGTTTTCTCTTGCTGAAATTTTATGCTGTCAAAACACAAAAGATGGATCAACTGGTAGCTCTGATCATAACACTAGATCTGTACCAAATATCAGTTTTTGACCTATGAAGCTTCTATTTAAGTTTTCAAACAAAGCCTCAAATGTCTGTTGTCACAGCCATATTTCATAACATTGTTGATCATCACTTACACACAAAAAAAGATTAATTTTCTATTAAGTTTGAGTGCTGCATTTTTTTAAGGATGAAGCATAGATAAATCCCTTTTGTACCCACAAAAAGTTAAAAAACATACACTTTAAGCTCTCCGTCTGCTGGTAAACAGCTCCACATCAGGGCAGAATGATGAGAGATGATTATTCTTTTAAAAGCAGTCTGCCGTTGAATTTCTTGCTGGAGCAAACATGTGTGCAACAACAGCCATTGCTCTCTACCAGCAATTTTTGCTCTACTCCACCTATGCCATCCATGCAATATTCAAAACTTTTAATACATACAATAATCCATGCAATCAAATTTTAATCTAGAATTTGAATGTCACTGTCATGAACAAAGTTTACAAGTTTCAAACTGTTAGGTACAGGTCTACATAACATTTCAAGAATCACTCATGCTTCTTCATAAAATGTCAATTTTATCAATCATATGAAATCTAATTTTAGTGTTAGAATGTGATCTATTAATAGTTAACCTTGCAGGGTACCTAAACAGTGTGATGTAATATACCTTGATCCAGTAGTTTAAGTCAGAGTTATTACTCTATTTGTAACAGTACCTTTGGTCTCAGGTGCCAGATGCCATCAAGTCCCAGTACCAGAATCCTCCTTCCACACTGCTTTCTGCAGGAGTGCGTCAGTTGGAGTTGGTCTGTAGCGGCGTTCCTGACCATCAGACCTCAAAGCACCTTACCACTGAAGCTGAGCAGCAGGAGGTAGGCAAAAAAAAGCCATTCTCAAAACCCCCCTCCACTCCACTCCAAATTGTTTATTTTTGTTCCTATGGTTAAAGTGATTGAGTTTGACTGTGTGAAATTATGTATGTGCGGACTTTGACTACAGAAGAATTTTTTTCATTTTTTGGTGAAATATTCTCAGTGTTCATTGAAAAGTAGATTTAAAAAGGCAGGCTTACAAACATGATTTTACCAAATATAGTTTGTAAGCAAGTCTTGGTCCGATTTGCACCTTAAACAGGTGTGATATAGAGATTTGAATCTGCCAGTGCATATCAGCATAGGACCGTTATTTCCAGCAGAAAAAAGAACACAAAGTATACATATTCTTAGATTCTGGGTTTTTAGCAAAATAGAAATAGTTGCCATTTTAAGAATTTTAATTAGGGTTAATTAGGGTTGCTGCCCTGTCCTTGAGTAAAAAAAAAAAAAAGTTAACAACTAATGTAGATTGTGAGCTGGTATGTGAGCTGAAGGCTGCACAGGGTTTATTGCTTATTGCAGGCCCCCTGACACTGGGGAGATAGATACAATGGGTTGTTTGAATATGTTGCAGAAGAAAAATCACATGGATTTCTTCATGTGACATAAATGTCTACTTCAGATAGGAATGAGTTGTAAAAGAACTGATTCTTATGTTGTGAAATGTTGTTCTGCTGTGTTGAACAGTGGCTCCAGGATGTCATAGCCCTCCAGTGCAGCATCATGCGACACCTATCCATCAAACAGAAGGCCTCATCCACAGCATCCACCATGTCGTCAGTAACATCGCCAGTGGAATGGGTTTCTGAACAGAAAGCCAGTATTAAATCACATGTAACATCAGATGTGATGAAAACTCAGGCCTCTGTAGAAAGGACTTCTTCCCCTAATCCCTGCTCTAAACCCTGCAGTACACCTGATGACCCCCTGGGCGCCTCTTTTTCAGTGGAACCAAGAACAGATTTCGGTATTTGTAAATGCAGCATGACACCATGTCAAAAATGTAGAAAACCCAACAGACCTCTCACAGAGGAGTGTCAGCCTCTCAAAGCCAACGGACCTGTAGACTGTAACAGTGCCTCAGACTCCTGTAAGCAGGCTGAGCTGCAGCACAGACTGGAGCCCAGTACAACATCCCCAGACTCAGCTCCTGCCTCTGGGCTGGTGAACCACATAGGAGCAGTAACGGTAAAAAAGGAGCCTGAGAGCACAGAAGTTTGTGCTCAGAAAAACTGTCCAACTGCCCTAACGATATGGCCCAACAGCAGCCAGCAGAACCACAGGAACCAGGCAGAGTTCCAAGGGGAGAGTATGAGCAGTGATGAAAAAGCCCACTACACCATCACCAGCTGTGCCCGCTTAGACACATCACCCAAAGGCAACCAGGAGCAAGGCCCTATCAAGCTTGGGTCCTCATCACCTGCTCCAGATACACTTTGTCCAGGTATGTATTCCTGAGCCATAAAGTGCTAATGCTAATTTTCTTCTTGTGTAGAGTTGAATTTTTATTTAGGGCCAAGAAATGTGAGTTATTGATCTATTGATAAATGTTTTATGATTTTTTTTGTTTATTTTTTTTGTTTTGCATTAATCAGTGTAGCTTATATTATGTAGTCCATTAGTAGTCATTAGTCAAAACCATTAATAGAGGCCCTTGTTTTCTCTGATGCACAAAGCACTGACAAAATCAATGAATTTCATAACAAAAATGAAATTAATTGCAAATTAATTAATATTCTGGTAATAACCAAAATGGGGATACAGTTTATGAAAATCAGGGTTGTCATAACAGGATTTTTATCTATTTATTTTAAAAAGGCCTATATACAGAGACAGATATAGGAAGACAGCTCCATTGCATGGCCTGATCACTTCAGCTACCTGACAAGAGTGCAATCACATCCTCAGATTTAAGATACGACTTCATAGAGTACTTTTGAGCTATATTTGCAGATTCATTTTCGGACAAATATTGGACATATTGGACAAAAAAGAGGAGGCTACTTTAGTTGCTGGTTAGCATTTGTAAACAAAGAGCAGTAATAAACATATGTGAGGGTAGCCTTGGTCAGACCTACTGACCTCATGGGTTCAAACTGCAGGTCTTAAGACATGGAAATGTACAACCCAGAATGAAAACAAACCATTCTGCTAGGACCTGTAGGTTACTCGAAAGCTGGGATATGGACTCAAGCAGAACTGAGAAATGGTAAACTCAATGGTCTGCTGGTAGACACAAGCCAGTTGACACCAATTTGACCGGTGACTGCTATTGTCAAGTTAATATTAATTTACTAATCATTTAACACAAAACTGCTGGTCTTACGCATCTTAAAGTAAGTAGCCTCCCTGTTCCTGGCCTTAATATGTATAAAAAAAATACATATATAGAATTTAACTAAATCAAACTAGGAAATACAGGTACAAAAAGCAGAACAGGACATTTAAGCATTTTACCTTTTACCTTTTAAAAAAACCCCTGCAAAACTAAGAGTTAAACCAAAAAAACCCCAGAATTGATAGAAATGAAATGATACTCAAACCAACTGAGTTTCATATTCACCCAAATATTTGTTCAACACTTTACACATATTAACACAGAGTAGCCTGACAGCTCCGTCTTGTGGTCACTGAGTATAATTTCACAGACAAGCAACAGCATTTATTTTGTTTGTGTTTTTTTGAACACAAACACATTTTGATAGCTTAATAAATTAGATTGAAAGAGGTCTTTGTACATGAATAAATTAATGAATGAGGTTTCTATCTTGTCTGAGATCTTTGACCATATTGTGTCTGCATGTTGCCCTCTGAAGACACAAAAGCTGGTCCAGGGCTGATGGACTCACTGCTGCCCAGCACTCTTTCCTCCATCGCTAACCTGTCCAGCTGTATGAAAGATGTCAAGGATGATGATGGAGGTAAGTGTGGTCACAGATACGACAATACCGAACTAGTGTGATGTTGTACAACTGTCATGTCTGTGATGAAGTAAACCAATGATATAATGACCTTCCAATGATCATGTGTGCATGTAGGGATTGAGCTGGACAAACTGGATGCAGAGATGATCAAGCTCCTGGCATGGCAGAGGATCCAGCAGCTCTTTCCCCCAAAAGCACCCAGCACTCCACCTTCCCTAGCCACCACTGCTGCCCCTAAAACCCCATTGCCCCACCCTGACAGTAAGAGATTCACTCAACCTCAGACACTGCTATTCAGTCTGATTTGACAAATCTCATTTCCTTTTTATTGGAGTGTATGTGTTTTTACTTGTGCAATTAATTTAAATTAACTTTGAACTTGAAATTCTTCCTACTAGCTCAGAAAAAGGTACAGGCCCGAGCTGTCTTCTACCCGCTCACAGGAAAGGGAGAAGCTGTCGGCATGTGCTATAGAACATTATACATAGGATCTGGTAAGACATGCTGGCTGTATCACTGTTTTGTCATAAACATCCAACTGTATTCAGTGCACAAGTCTTATGTGTTGGTGCATAGTGATAGAAATATGAACAGTTTCACTGATGTGTACAGTTGTTAAACACTTGCTGCTGGATCAGGTTTGAGTATCAACCCTTGACTTTTTTTCATTATACAAACGGAAATTTATTTGTAACTCCAAGTATAGAAAATTGTTAGAGTTGATTCCAAATACTGGTTCCATTTTATGCTCGTCTTTATTTGATCTGATTTTAAATCAATTCAATAAATGTTGCCAGTTTGACTATTTACTTTATTGGCAATGATATCTTTCCGTAACCACCCTTAAATTTTGTTTGGCAAAGAGAATATTAGTCATCCCCATTTTCTTAGTGGAAGGTTTTGAAATGTCATTTAGACAAACATGAGACTAAAATGTGAAGCAATGTATTTTATAGTTAAACAGGTGTAGCATTACAGGAGGCTTAAGTTTGTCTTATATAATTATTGTTAAAATTTGCCATTAAACTTTAATTCATAGTTTGTTTTTTGTAAAGGTGCTGACATGGACGTGTGCCTTACAAACTATGGTCATTGCAACTACATATCTGGGAAACATGCCTGTATTTTCTATGATGAGGTATGCAAATAGCTGTTTCTATGTAAAAGCACGTCATCATACTGTACCACAATTATCAAAGACATGAAGGCACTGTTGATGGTCATGTAAATGGTTTGCATCTGTCCTTTTAGAATACCAAGCACTATGAGCTGCTCAACTACAGTGAGCATGGCACGACAGTTGACAACGTCCTATACTCATGTGACTTCTCTGAGAAAGCCTCACCATCTCCACCTAGCAACTTGGTGGCCAAAGTCCAAGGCATCATACGTGAGTACATCTCATTATTAAGACTCTCTCAGGAAACTCTTGCATGTGCACTGAAGGGGTCACTACTTAACCAAGTCTCGTCTTACATGATCAAACTGCGTTCTACAAATACAATCCAAGCACTTGTGTTAAAGAGGTACCACAGTGAATTCTAACAATGCTATAACTCCAGAATTCCGAGGGATGTGTGTGTGGTGCGAACCAGCTCTGCTCTGGTTTTGCTCTGCGCTGTCTCGTCCGTCGACCCTGGTTCACTCTGCAGTATTTAAACCCTGTACATCTGTTGTCAAAAATGCAATTTCACCTCAGTATTCACAGAGTTCAATAGGTTCAATTTATTATTGCACCATGTATTATACTGCTTATATGTTACTTATGTTTTATCTTGAGTTTACTGGGGGATGAAAAAATTCTGATTCAGAACACATTAAAGTCTCTGAAACTAAAGGCAAAGTTTTCTGCCATATTAATACAGTTAGATGTTGGAGCTTGCAGCCCAGTTAGCTTACCAGCTAAAAAAAAAGTGCTGCTCAGGTATAGTACCATGTACTTTATTATGTGCTGACATATAGACTGGCTTCTGACTATAATTTTTCTTTTACAAGACAAGTATTGCATCAGGGGACACTAGCTAAAACCATAAATTTCTCCACTGAGAACTGGACTACATAGTTAACTCTTAAAAAAACAACAACAGAAACCTGTTATCTGTTGCTGACTGGTGCAAATCTGGTGTATCAAAGAGAAATCAAAGTGAACTGTTCAGTCAAATACTTCACTAAGCAAAATGACTAATAATGCTCATTAATGTAAAATAATTGAATTTTGCTGGTTTAACTGTCATCATTTTGCATGTGATTGGGCACGTAGAGTTCTACATTGGCATCACAACTGTTGCAAGTTGGTATCATGACTTTTATGGCATAAAAACACTTGTATTGCTCTTTTCTCTTTCTTTTCCTTTCTTAATTGAAGTGAGAATTAAATGTTTCAGCCCCAATTAATAGTCTGTCTTAAATTTTTTGTCTGTTCAGGTCGCAGTAAGAAACGTGAGGACGATGACAGTCCCAGCTCAGTGGTGGGTTTGTTGCCAGCTGGTGGTGTAATGAGCAGCCAGCCTCAGGGCTGCTCAGGGCTGTCATGTAGCTGTAAAGCTAGCAGCTCCAGCCTGATTGGAGGCAGCGGGGCGGGCTGGGAGGGCACCGCCCTGCTCCACCATGGCAGCTACATCAAACTTGGCTGCCTCCAGTTTGTCTTCAGCATCACAGAGTTTGCTAGTAAGCAGCCCAAAGAAGAGCAGACTGCCATGCCTGCCACTAGCTGCACTGGCACCACCAGCAGCACCAACATGGCCAGCACCACTACCAGCACCGCCTCGACCACAACACCACCACCACAACACAGTACTGCCACAGTGAGCAGCCCCTCTAGCCACGATGAGGCCGACACTGAGACTGTCCCTCCCCACCAAGTGCCCATACTGCACACCAACTCTGCTCCATAACCCACACAGGAAATCCTGCCCTCCCTCCTTTTGTTTTGCACCTTCTGAGTCACAATGAAGAGAAAGCTGCACAGCTGGTTGGTCAACAGGGAAAAGTTTTTTTTTTCTTTTTTAATAGTTTATATCTTTGCATGAACTTGAAGTATTATTGACAATCTCTTCTGTTTTTGAATGACTGACCGTAACCTTCTGTTCACTTCAGATGTTTAGGACTTTGAGCAAACATTATTTACCTGTGCTCAATTTTTCTTTTGCCAGTATATTGGTTATGTATGGTGTAACATTATTTTGTCAGTCAGCCCATTTAGCACAAACCTTTTATTTTGTAGTATTGAATTCCATACATTCTCATTTCTTTTGCTGCTTTTGCACCACAGGTAGCTATATATGTATGAAAACATACATGCTTATACACTATATGTATATATAATGTAAATATATATAATTCAGTGCCTCTCAATTGGAGAAACATTGGATTTCATGTAGATTTACCATTTTTTGGTTTTTAACTGTACAGTTCATGGAATTTGTGATACTGTGTAGAGTACCAGAAGTTTTGTGATAAAACCCGTTCTTAGTCTGTACTTTCCGCTGTAGTCCATCTGTAAATACTGTATTGTTTTAGCACTCATTTTAACATCTTGTGCTGCTCTGTATATAAGCACTCTTTGTCTGTACCTGCTTGTCTGTTAAAACCTGTAAATACAGAAAGATTTTCTAAGAACAAACTAGATGAAAGTGTGTTGTTATTACAAGTTATAGTGTGTCCACAATTTTCCACATCCTGCTTCGGGTCACAGTACGAGTAAGGGTCAGAACTGAGTTATTAATGATTAATAATTATTGTTTTGTTTCTCTAAAAGTTGGGGCAATATTGAGAATACAGTCACATGTAAATGCAATTTCACATCTGGGTTGGTACCACAAAAAGCAGCTCAGTAAAATTTTGCTCTTGTTACAGTCAAGAATATATGGGATGCAAGACTTGGTCACAGCTTTCGAATGAAAGAAAAAGGTTTTTTATGAAGAGAAATCAAAACCAAAACAGCAAGTCTTATTTCTGTCACTTAGTTTTGCATTGATGCTCTGCTTTAAGCATAGTCTGATCAGCAGCATGCTTGCAATGTAGGATTTTGTAGATTCAAAGACTTCAAAATTTAAAAAGCATATTTGAAATTAAGACATTACAGACAAATAAGGTTGGTAAATAAACAAAAAAGATTAAATAATAAATAATTTTTCTAATTTTATTTTTTTTTCCACTTTGTGAAAGGGACGTGCTACGAAGCAAAACAGATCTGAGTTCGACTCGGATGAACTGTTGGTAGTTTCTGCTGCCACTCAAACTTGTCTGCGCTTGTATTGGCTGGTTTCATACTTTTACCAAACGCTCCACCTCTTATTTTGTCCTTCGTGCGCTCGTGCTTTTTATGGGGCCATTTCTCTGAGCGATGCGCGTGCATGTTTCCCCTCCAGACTAAAAAAGCCAAAAAAAACCCCAAAAAACCCGGAAGCACCTCCCGGTTATGATGTGACGCGGTAAATCAAGCACGCACATTACATGTAGACACAGAGTCAAGTGACCTGCCGTAAACTCTTGTGTTCAGAGTTTATTAAACGTTCGCCTGTTCAAATTTCTTTACCACACAGTAAATGTGCGCAATTATTTGCGACCGCTTTACAGAGGAAGTCAAGATCCGCTAAGGTTGGTGCTTGGCGAATATAGTTTTTCTTTCGGGGTTTTCAAGTATGCCTTAGTTTCTCAGCACCGAAATTACTTAATAGTGTCGCCAAATCCTGATTTGTTTGTGAACGCAGACATATTGGCCCTATCTTTGATCTTTGATAGATTAACTGTATCATGAATTGATGATGGGAAGCTTTAATTGCACTTACAATAACGTATCGAGTTGTAACTTTAGCTTTCTTTCATCTGCCCGTTGTGCGAGGGGAAGGTGGATAAACTGACATTTTTCTAGAAGACAGAAAACTGGGTTGTCACTGTCTCGTCGCCCTGTTAATCATAAGTGATGTAACACTCCTGTGGTGTAATTACATGAGGGAACTATTTAAATAGCATAATTCAAACATATTCGCCCAAGGTAATGGGAGCAGAAACATTGAAAAGAAAGTCTTTTGTCAAAGTTTTAGAGTTTGAGAAGTGTCAAGGAAAGTTAAGTGATATTGCTGACTAACTAGCTAAAGGAAATAATAAGCTAGTGTTATTTGTAAACTCCCTGAGCTCGACTGCTGACATGTAGGCCTATAAGCTAATTCGTTAATTTTATTATTCTTGCAGTCCCATTGTTTTGGACCCTCTCTTGGACCTTAAGTGACTGCACATTCATGGACAATGAATTGAGGGATCAGAACTTCACACATATTGAACTGTTCTGTTCAGCATGCATCATATATGGCAAGCCAGTAAAGACCTAGTTATACTGAAGCCGCTTTCACACATGACCGTAAAGAAATGTTTGTTTTACCATTATTGATGATGATGATGATGATGATGATACTTGACTTCACTGCCCACAGCAACCCAGCATTTAATAAAAATAATTTTAGAAATAACTCAACCCCACCTTTCTTTCTCTAATATTATAAATACTGCATTGTTGTTGTGTTTGCATTTTAGTCATCAGTATAAAGAGGGAGAGAAAGGAAGAGCAGAGGTCCCCACTAAAGAGTAAAATTTGTGGTAGGCATTCTAGTTTCGGGTTCAGCTCTGGTTCTTCAGTGTTATAACAATGGTGTACTTCTTGCAGGGTTATATTGCTATGTTAACTTATACCTTGCTTACACCTAACCTGCTTTAGAACAGGTTATGTTCCAGATAAGAAAAGCAGATGTAAAACACTGCCTACTGACCAATCAGATATTGAAAAATGGCATAAGCATTCATAAAAGGACCCTTTTAAATAAAAGATGGAATGAATGAATAATGGTATATACAAATGCAGCAGTGAGATCTACTGGTCCTCTAATTATGTGGGGAGTGATATGTAATACATAAACACTCTGAGAAAGAGCTTTGTGCTAGAAATGTCAGCCAGCAGTAAGTCCTTTAAGCAGGAAGTGTTTATTGTGCAGCTATTTCTTTTTAAGTGCAAGTATTGTGCTGTTTAGCACTCATTCCTTAAATGTGAATGTACTTTCCTCTTTATCTTTGCAGTTATATTATAAGCCTTTTGCTTTCACACAGTTTGCAGGGTTTTTTTTACAGCTCTTCTTCTTGCATCTGGAAAATCCATTGCATCAGCTTAGCTTTAATTTTTTGTTTGTCTTGTTCTATTTTTCAATACTATATTATATTATATTATATAATCTGCTCTTTGTTTGGAAAATATGCTGGTCTTCTGTCAGAAGAGTTGTCCATATTTGTGATTGGTCATAGTTTTAAATACCACCTTTCTTACATTAACATACTTATTGACTGAGTAGATGGCCTTAGTTGTTTGAGCACTTTGCATGAATGCAGTTTGTCAGGTTGATAAAGCCAGATAACTAAAAAAATTAAGCAGATGAATCTTAAATGTTTTTTTTTCCATGCTAAATCATTTCTCAATGTTGAGCAGAGCAGAGTGGAGGTGGAGTGTTACTGCATAGCCAAACTGTCTTGGACATGTTTGTGAGGAAGTCTAGAACCCAGTTGCAGAGTATATCACTCAAGTCAGAGCTTTCCAAATGGTTTAATGGGGTGACTGTGTTAAATGCTGAACTGTCATCAACAAACAGTATTCTGATGTAGGTTTTGTTAGTTTCAAGTGGAGTAAAGACTTAGTGGAGGGCAGTGGAGGTGGCATCCTCTGGATCTATTTGCTCTGAATGCTCACTGGTGGGGGTCCAGGCTGGCTGGGATGTTGTTCTTGATGTGCTGGAGAACCAGTTTTTCAAAAAATGTTATGGGAATGAGCATGAGTGCCAGAGTGTGGTAGTCATTTAGAAAAGACACTGCAGACTTTTCAGGAATAGGTAAGATGGTGGCTGTCTTAAAGTAGATAGAAACATTCTCCTGTGACAGTGATATATATTTTTTAAAAAGTCCGTGTAAAAGTCTGTCTGTAACATCCATTAGCTAATTAGCACAGATTTTTAGTATGTGACCAGGGATGTTATCAGGCTGAGCACCTTTATTCATATTCACTTAGCAGGATTCTTCTCACATCGACTGTGGATACTAAGAGTTACTGGTCCTCTTGAGGGGATCAAAGCAAGTATAAAATAGATCAAGATCACCTGCCACATATCTTTGGTGTTTTTGCTGTTGGTGGGTCTTTCCTGGCTTTGCTGATGTCTCTACTTTTCCTCCTTGATGTCAGCTCTCAGTCCTGCTCTGACAATGGTATATGCTTCCTTGTCACCTAACAAAAAAGTAGTTTGGCTCTCGATAGAGTCCTTACCTCTCCATTAATCCAGTCTTTCTGGTTGTAGAACAGTGTTATTGTCTTTGTGATCACTGCATTATCAGCACATTTGCTGATGTATGATTTTGCTGTTTTTTGTGGTATTCCTAGGGGTCTGCATTTCTTTTCTATACAAAAGGGTTAAAATAAAAGGGTTGCTTTTTCACAGTGTGATATTTGCATTCTGTGTGAAAAACCTCATGTTGAATCAGCAGTTTGAGAAACTATGTTTTCATGCAAATTATTTGCACAAAAAAGGCATCTGGTGTGTAAAGGCCCTGAATCCAACCCCCTCTGTAGTAGCAGATAGCACATGGGTCAAACTAAATAATCACAATACATGTGTTTCTGTACTTCTTGAAGTTCTTATCACACTGGTAACTGCTCAAGTGTCTATTTATCTTATAAGTGTAGATGCAATTAGTTATATATAGCTAAAAATGTGTGTCATGTCATGATTTACAGCTGACCTTGACCTGGGATAGCTGTATGGAGACCTTGTTTCTCCATCTCTATCTGCTGATCCATAATGCACAGACTCTGGCTACGAATGATATCACCAGAAATATTAGAGCCTGTATCAGGGATGTTATGGCCTTTTTGTTGAACAGTACATGAAGTAAATGAATATCATTCATCTATATACATTCATCAATTACATCCCAAACTCAAAAATAAACACCCTAATGTTTAATGAATTATTTTTGAATACCAAAAAATTTAATGCATTTGGTATACACAATTGGACACATTACATGCTCCATCAGACTTGTGGAGGTTAATAGAGTATGTACAGTCACACAGCAACTGACTGTTTAGATGGGCTGATATATATA
>JAPZDV010000024.1:1032078-1048299 GCA_029814665.1 Acanthurus lineatus
AAAAGCTGCTCTATCTGTATGTAAGTAAATCTGGAAATGCAAGTTTTCAACTGTATGTGGTGCTACTTTACTATCTGATAATACTGGATGGGAGGGGAATCAGAAAAAGTCTTCTGTATTACATTGTTTTGGTATGACACAGCATTACTGTCCTTGTGGCCATGACATGGTCACATGGTTTGTTTTTTAATTCAGGTCTTTCCACTCTGCTGTCACCTGATAACAGAGCAAACTGTTACGCCCACACTGTTGATGAGTGTATTTATTTGAACCTGTGAGACTCAATGCACAAACTTGCTCTGACTTTTGTATTGCAGCCAGTCTAGTGTGAGCAGCTGAAGCTTGAACAATGTGTACCCTTCTGCTGGTGGTGGGAGTAGTAGTAGGAGCTTACATTTTTCGTCACATCGTGGTGAAGGGAAAACGATGCACAAGCAAAGTACAGCTGCATGGGAAAACTGTGATTGTGACCGGTAAGTCAAGGTTCTATTTTATGACTGGTGTTGTCATGTTGGCAGAGAGTAGTGACCACTGACCTTTCATGTTTACTTGCTGTGTGCACTACATTAGTAACAATTCTGCATTAAATTGCAGCTCATACAGCACAATTGTAGCTCTTCAAAAATCTTCCGCTGCAGCATAATTGTGACTGAACTACTGTTACTTCTCTGTGAGTACAACTCTGAGTCAGATATATAACAATGTCCACAAATTCTTCTTATTAGTCTCTAATATGAAAGAATTCCCATCATAAAAATAAGTGACAAAGGTGCAGCCTAGAAAACCTGACAAAATCTTTTATTTTATTTTTTTAATAAAAGACTTAAATATAATATATTCAAGAGTTTGGGTTTGTCATCCTTTTGAAACAATTTGAAAATCCCAAAACAATTACGCTTCTGTACCTTTTACCTGGTTTCAGTGATAAAGATTGAAAACATTCGTCCATCCCTGTTTTATGACTACTATTGTTCAATAAAGCCTTGAAGTAGGAAATCCTGATTATCCTGAATGAGGTGTGGTTGTGAGGACTTAGGCTTGCTGCTTCCCTGGTTACAACACCTTAACTTGTCTGCTGTCACCATATCTATTTGGATGCTGATCTAGACCCATGTCGTCAGTATCCGTGTAGACTAAAATGTCAGTAACTGTCTTTGTTTTTGAAAAAATAAATAAATTAACATATTTAAAGGATTTTGCAGCCTTGGTGAAGGTATGAGCCCTCTCAGTATTAAAGTTTCATGCATGTTGGACTTGCAAATAAATCCCATATCACCCATGTCTTATATTTTTTATCTCCAGGGAGCAACACAGGAATTGGGAAGACAACAGCTATTGATCTGGCTAAAAGAGGAGCCAGAGTGATTCTGGCCTGTCGCAGTAAACAAAGAGGAGAGGCTGCTCTTGCAGATGTCAAGAGGGTGAGCAGAAATTACGCCCTGTTTCTTCCATCCAGATTTAATCCAGAGATGACATTAATAATAATAAAAAAAGTTCCTCAGATTTACACAGTGTTTTTTCATGTTTATCTACTCATTCAATAACAGTACTGCTCAATATCTCTCACAGGAGAGCGGCAGTAATCAGGTGGTGTTCATGCAGTTGGATCTGGGGAGTCTCAAGTCTGTCCGCAACTTTGCTGAAACCTTCTTGAAATCAGAAGCTAGACTGGACATCCTCATCAACAATGCAGGTTAGATTATTCACTGCAGCTTGATGTTGTTTACGAGTGCAGCATCAGAAACCCCACTGTCTGTCTTTACTTTGCATTTGAAATTTTCAACAGTTGTTAGTTGTTTGAAAGGATGGTTTGTTGATTTCATGTTTATATTTTGTGATCTTGTCCCTGAAAACCCTGCCCTCGTACTCACATAGCCTTTTCTTGCACTAGGATTTGTTCTGTTTCTGCCCAAACTGTATGCTTGCACTTGTATATTGTTGCTTGCACAGATTTCCTGGGGCTTCAACACTCAGGCTGCCTCTGTTCACTTGTGAAACATCTGCTCTCAGATTTCCTCTCTGCTCTTGAATTTTTGGTTTCACAAACCTTGTCAAAATCCACCAGCCAGTAGGAGGCCAGGTGTGGTATTGACCAATGAAATTATCCCTGCCACCTTGCGGGTGTGTTCACTTGACTTCTTGGAGCTTCCCAAACAGGCGGGTACTCTTCAACTAGGTCAATCCTTCTGACTCTCTAGGCCCTTGTTCAATGTACTTCCCGAGCTTTCACATCTGTTACAAGTTACACATCCGGTGTTAAAGCCCTTTATAGCAGTGTTGCCATGTCCTGAGATCCTTATTTCATTTAAGTAAGGTGTAAGACCCATGTCGCAGTATGGTCCTTTAACTTAGCCTCAGATAATAGCTGGCATTTCAATAATTTGTGAGCTTGAGGACTGCAAAATATGAGATAATTTTTTATGTGTATATTTGCAGAAAATGACAGAGGCAAGATCTCAGTCTTTGACTGCACCACAGTAAGGCTGGGCCAGCCCTTTAAACAAAAAGTCTGTCCCTGGCTAAGTGATGAGACCCACTAGTCACCGAAGCATGAAGTCACACAATTGACTAGTTAAAGGACATGTTTTTGTATTACCATTGCACTTTTAAAATAAAAAGTGCATGCATAGTCCTTAATAACGTCCTCACCATACTTCTAATTTTTTTTATGCTTTCGTTTGCCAACATGCACAACACACCATTTGTGGCAGTATCCTCTGATGCCTTGGGACATACAAGAAAAACATTCTTTGAAGAAGCAGGAAGTTAACAAGTCTCATCAAAAGAACGCCATAGATCAAATAGTCCTCACTGAATCTTTGGTAGCAGATTGACCATGCAATGTCCAGTCATCCTCTAGTTTTCAACCTGGTCTTGTTGTCATGTCTACTGTAGGACTGACATAGACCATGCATGTTTGTGTGAAGGAATCATTATGCTCCCACAGATGCAAGATGGTTTAAAGCCATTCTTGTTTAGGTGTTACCATGTCTGGAAATGGGATTAAGGTCTCTCCGTGTTTTTGTCACAGGCATTTTCCTGCCGGGTCGAACAGAGGATGGACTGGGGATGATGTGTGGTGTCAACCACATTGGTCATTTCTTGTTAACCAACTTGTTGCTGGACCAGCTGAAGAAGTGTGAACCAAGCAGAGTGGTCAACGTGTCGTCTTTGGGACATAACTTTGGAAAAATTGATTTTGACACCCTGACCACACACAAAGCCCTGGGCCTGGGGACTTCGTACAGGGAAACTTTCCAGGCCTACTGTGATAGCAAGCTGTGCAATGTCCTCTTCACTCATGAGCTGGCCAAGAGACTGAGGGGAACTAAGGTCACCTGCTACAGTCTCCATCCAGGTCTGTCTTCAGTATGTCCTCATTCAACCCATGCAGAATATGGAAATATGATCTTGAAACAGGGAATTATAGTACACTAGTTCCATAGAATTGAGTAGAGAAAAGATGAATACAGTTCAGTGCAAATGGAGGTCAGCTTGTGAGGGTGTAGGCACAGCAGTGTTGGTCAGTACACTACTTTGTTTCAGAATTAAATATCCATACAGATATTGAAAGGAGTGCAATGGAATCTGAACCAGACATACATGTTCTCCTGATGATGCATCCCAATAACTTTGATGATGTCTCGGAGCTAGGCTGCTAGCATGACCAAAGGACCTTTTTGGGCTAAGTTAATAGGATGGCACGGCTGACATAAGCATAGCAACAAGGGTAGGTCTCGGTGAATTAATTACAAGCATTAAAGTTTTAAACTGGAAGAACCATGAGACAGTCAACAGTCACAACCAAAGAGACAGTCGAAAACAGGCAAATAAATCCAACAATGAGCAAACAACAAGCCAGAGTGGGTCAGCCAGGTACAGACAACATGATTCCAGGTAACAAACTCATGATAGTGACATAAAACAACAGAGCAACATGGGATTACCTGGTGAGAAGTGAATGGAAAGAACCCATACTGCAGGGCTGATGGGTGTGGGGGAGAGGCAACAGGTGAGCAGGTAGAAGGGGAGGTTCATGTGATTAAAACTAGGGGTAAAAGGCTTATTTATTGCAAGGAAGGAGGGAGTGGCTCGACGTGGGAGTGAGGTGAGTGGGACAGTGGCAAAAGTCAGAGGGCATCAGGTAGAAAAGAGGACAATGGTAATTTATGTGTGTGTGAAGAAGTGGCTGCAGGAAGGGACAGAATTAAAATGTGAAATAGGATGCGATGACAATATTTGTTTCAGTTTGCATGTAATCTTCAAGAAATTTGTATTTATTCCAGCAAGACTATAATGGTGTATTTTTCTCATAGGTCAAATGTTCTTCAGAAATACAGCTGACAAAACAAATGAAACCCAAAAAAAGTAGCTGTTCGTTGGAGCCACCAGCTGCTGCATCTGCAGACGCTAGTGGCCGTACATGATAGCTGGCTATTTTTACAATTACCGTTGGATTTCACCTCATTTTATGCCTCCGCAGGAGCTATTAACTCTGAGCTGGCAAGGAACACAAGTTCACTACTGCAACTCGCCATGAAGCCCCTTACGACTTATTTCTTCAAAAACACCGAGCAGGGGGCCCAGACCACTCTGCACTGTGCTCTCCAGGAGGGGATCGAACCTCTCAGCGGACGTTACTTCTCCAACTGCACTGTGAGGGAAGTCTATCCTAAGGCTAAGGATGATGCTGCAGCGAAGAAGCTGTGGGAGCTCAGTGAGAGACTGTGTGGTCTTGCATAAATAGCTCTCAGTCTCAGTTCCTAAACATTGGGTTGTCATGGTTCATATTAGATTTTAATCGTGGGCAGATATCCTTGAATGCTTCTGATATGCTTTTGGTTTGTAAGCTCGCAATTGCAATAACATGTCCTTCTTTATTTAACCAAGAGGAGAGACAATCTACTACATAGCCTTTCTTTTAATTAAGAGTAGTTTTTGCAGCACTGGTTGAACTGATGATTTTCTGTATTGTCTGGATGAAATATGTTCTCTCAAAATGTAATGATTTATTATGTAAGAGCGTGTTAAATGTAAATTGTTAATGCTTTAGTTATTTATGGGCAATAAACATAAACAATGAAGTTATTTATTGTTAGTGCCTGAGATTTTTATTCACATCCTGAAAATACTACCTATTCTTATCAAATGTATTCTTACATTTCTTCTCATTTTTTAATTACTTAAAATGCTGTACAACACAGTGTTCATGCACTCACACACAAATACTAACAGCAAGTGGCTTTACAAAGTGCCAACCCGCTCATCAGGAACCTAAACACACACATTCACACACTGATGGAACAGCCACCGGAAGCAATTGTGGTTCAGTATCTCACCTTAAAACACTTAAACCTTAGGACCAACCATTTAAATAGTAGACAATCCACTCTATTGCCACCCTAGCATATGAGTGCATATAATAGAATAAATTGGAATAATATCGTACAGAAAAGAATAGAACGCCTTTATTGTTTTATTCAAAGTGTATTGTGAATACAATAAAATTAACAATATACAGAGAGTAGATTGTAATAACACAGAGACCATACAATAGTTAAGTTAGTAACTACATGAAGATCAAGTCGTCTCCTTCAAAAGGTCACCCTTTTCAATAGGTTGCAGGGTTAAAGTAGGGTGTCATGGCAGTTTACCATGCCTCTTAACACTTTGGTGCTTCTTCAGTCATTGAAATCAGTTGGTGTACTTCAAAAAGTGTGAGTCAGATGCTTTCAGTGCATTTGAGTTCTTTAGGAGGATATATCAGTAGAAATGGTATGTAATATTTAAAAATTTGTTTTTCATTAGTGTCGAACTACTGTAAAATAAGAAACCTTGTGTTTTCTTTGCCTTAAAAAAGACCCTTTATGTCTACAGTTGGAAGGAAATGGTCATAATTAATGAAGTTATAACTAAATGGCGCTCTAAAAAGAGCAACAGTCAGCTTTAAAAAGTCCCCATTTCCAAAATTCTTACTTTTGCTGAGGGTAAATCACTAAAGTTTGTTTCTGTTCTTTTTTTTTTTGGGTGGTGGGGGTTGATCTAAATGTAATCTGAATTTAGTGGGTTATGGTTCAGTTTCGGCTACTTCCTTGCAACTGCCAGTCCTGACTTGAAAAATTAGGGTCAAGGTGAACATGATGTTTGTGTCAGCATGACTCAGCAACTTTCATCCATGCAGCATTTCTGATGTAGGTGTAATACACAGTTCTATTATTTTGTGTTTGCAGTAAAGGTGTATCCAGCCACATCATTTGATATTATCTTTTACATCTACACCATATGTAGCTATCATACACAACACTCAAGCTTCAGGACACAGATGTAATGCTCATATTACTAAACCCTCACACTTGTGCTCCCTTCATATTTACTATGTCAAGTTTCCTAAAGAGAAAAATATCATAGTTAGATCAGGTGTAACTGTCAAAGTTTTATAGCTAGAGCATCTTTTTTATTTTATTTTATTTTATATCTTATTTTATTTTATTTTATTTTAAAACAGGTGGTTCTCATCTCCATGACAGCAGGCTTCCAGTGAACAAAAGAAGACTACAGCACACTGATCTATTCACAGCCTTTATTTGAGAAAGCAAACTATGAGAACTGTAAGTATTGTTATTACTTTCATTTACCTCTGGCTTACATTCCACATTTTATTGTATCCTGCCCCACGCCTTGTTTTAACAGTTTCTTCTGTCACCTTTATACACATTAACCAATACACAGCCTTGCACTCTATTTGCAATCAGATTAAATTAATATAAATGAGATATTATTACATGATTTGTCAGAATACGGTAAATTTGTTTTATGTAATGCTACAGAAAAATAAGATGACAACCCATGAGTACACCTTTTGCAATGCAGTTGTCTCATATTTGATTTTGTAGAAACTAGATGACTTCAACAATATGGAATAAGAGGGCAGTTTCTAGGAAGTTCTGTACTGTGTTTGGGCTTTAATCTCTCTTTGATAACACTGAAGGTGATTGATAAGGTTGTGGCCCAGAAAGAGAGAAATAAGCAGGTTCCGCTACATGCATGAGCAGTTAAACTCTCTAAGCGGTTATTCAGGTCTTATATTAATATTTTTTGTGGTGTTTCTGTTTAAATTGTCTGACAGTGTTGACATGCAATTTTCAGTTACATCAAACTAGAATACCTTATAGTCATTACCTTCAGCCTTTCAGCATAATGAATGAAAAGTTGAACTGAATACGAGAGCAGTGAAACTCACTCTTTCTATCGTCGAACATATCGAATATATGTCACTTTGAATAGGTATGGCGGAATCAGCCGGTTTAGTAAGCAGATAGCGTAACCGGATGTTGTTTAACCTTTATTTTTTTATTTTATGACCTTATGATTCTGGTTAAATTAAAGCAACAATCAAAGTCACGTTATTAAAAATAGACCTGTGTTCAAATTTGCATTAAAAATGGTATTTAATTGTTTACCAAAAAGTAAAACATTTTTGTTTGCCGAAAAAAGACATTATTTTGAAGTCCTCACCGGAACAATGAGTTTATTCAAACGAACTTGATGCTAACCTTATGAAAGTTCACTGCAGTGATGTCGGCGCTGCTTTGTCTCGTCGCGGGAGCTGTTTGCTTTTATCTGATTTTTTACTACAGTGTGTTTCGGGGAGCGAGCTTTTCAAGTTCAGTGAAACTGAAAGGGAAGACGGCCATTGTTACAGGTAACGAGACGCACCTGTCGTCAGCTCCTGCTAACACGTTAGCTTCATTCATACTATCACTTCATCCTCGTGAAAATTAAAGTGTAAACAGTTGACGTCATAGCCTCTCTTTTTTTCTTCTTCTCATAGCATTTCACCGAGTTTTGTTCTGTGTCAGAGCTAAACCGAATCACCTCTCAGCAATTTACTATATTAAAAACCGGCTACTGACAAAGTAGGACATATGCGTTTACAGTCAGCCTAAGCAGCACAAACCACCTTGGTAGCAAAGCTAGCGTGACAGTTCACTAGATGTGTCAAAGTAAAGTTTGCATATAATGTAAGCTAAGCAACACAACCATTATATAAAAACTTTCTTTCTAGAATTAGTACATTTCCCATGGTTAAAAAAGCAATGCGAAGTCCAATTGTCATTGTGATCTTTCTTGGAACCAAAGATAGCTCTGCACGTTGCACAGTTATCATTCAACCGTTTATGTTTATAAATGTAAGATAAAATCAGTATATTGCAAAACATGAGAAGTCGAGTTCTGACTTTTTATCAGCTCTATATGCCCATAGCTCTTCCCAGAAAGCATGTTCATTTAAAATTCATCATCATCCTCTTCCTTGTCCACCTCTCTTCCAATTGTGTGCTTTTAAATCGAACTTCCGTTCGAAATAGCATTCTCTTTG
Source organism: Acanthurus lineatus (assembly GCA_029814665.1). Lineage (NCBI taxonomy): Eukaryota > Metazoa > Chordata > Actinopteri > Acanthuriformes > Acanthuridae > Acanthurus > Acanthurus lineatus. Next base: position 1,040,456 of record JAPZDV010000024.1, read on the forward strand.
TGTAGTTTCTGTGCTTAATCAATGAAAGAAGTAATGGTTTGTTAATATTATGACTCAAACTTTTGTCCTAGAACCTCTGTATTTCAAGTCAATAAAGAATGACAGCCCCATTAAAATATTTGAAAGTCAAAACAGCATCTTGTTTTCAGTCTTTTATTAAGTTTGGTCTATGTGAATGGTTTTTCTGCACAGGAAGCAACACTGGCATTGGAAAGGCTACAGCTCTGGCTCTGGCAAAGAGAGGAGCCAGGGTGATCCTGGCCTGCCGCAACAAGGAGAAAGCTGAGGCTGCTGCCTATGACATCCGCAGAGTAAGTACACTACTGCTTAATGTGTGAATTTGTGCGTGAATGGGTAAATATTGGTTTGTGTTGTAAAGTGCTTGGGATGGTCAAAAGACTAGAAAAGCTCTATATACATGCAGTCCATTAACCATTTACCACTAAGAACTGGCTTTGGATAAAGCAATTGAACTTGTCGCCAGATTACTTCACTACCTTAGATAATGCCCAACTCTTACTGGTATTTTAACTGGTTTTTGTTTCTGAATGAAAAATGCTACTCTTCCCCATTTTGCCTGTGATCAACCAAAAAAGAATCACTAAACCTTTCTTGTAGCTCACCTTTCTCTTGTGAACTCATTTGTATTCTCCATTTTAGTGATCCATCTTACATAATGTTTCTTCAATATCTCTTGTTCAGTGGCCATGCTCAGATACATCCTTCTAACAGTGTTCAGCTGGGGCTGCAGTTTGTCAGTTTAAGTGCCTATGTTAAGCACTTCATGTCCAGTTCATGTTTATACTCTGAAATCTGGACTTTATTTAGCCCATCCTTAATAGAAAGTTTAACAGCTCCACAGACTGTAGCCAACGCAAAGATCATGCAGTCTGATCAACACATGATTATTGATTAACAGTTTCAACACAAACTAAAAATTAAAACCTACACCATGGTAGCGTACAAAATGGCAACTGTATGTAGTATTTGCACAAATTCGTGGGAAGTCTTAGTAGAAAAAGATCCCAGAACCACCCAAACCTGCTGCACATTTGTTAAGATACGAAAGTGAGGTGCTTTATCAGGTTGTTTTTTTTTTTTTTAAGAGCTTTCTGGTAAATGCATATTGTCCATGCTGTCAGGAGCAGCCAGACTGGAGGAAACATGTTTGTATGTCTGATTGTATCTTCACATGCTGAAAAACCAGGATTTTTTTTTTTTTTTTTTTTTTAATCAGTGTGGTTCAGTGTGTCTATATATGTGTATTACAGCCAGACTGACCCAGCATTGATGTCCTCTTCAGGAGAGCGGGAACAATCAAGTGGTGTTCATGCAGCTGGATCTGGCGAGTTTCAAGTCTGTTCGCAGTTTTGCTGAAAACTTTTTGAAGACTGAACCCAGACTGGACATCCTCATCAACAACTCAGGTGAGGATGCTAAGACATAGTGGAAGATCCCTTACATGTTTTTGCTTTTTTCTAATACATAAAATACAAAATTAAAAACAGTTAAAGCCAATCTAGTCCTTCGGACATTACCAATTTGCAAAGTGATTAAAGCACTGGATGTTTCAGGTGTCATGAGTCCTGGTCATACTGAGGATGGTTTTGGTATGGCGTTTGGAGTAAACCACTTGGGTCACTTCCTGCTCACCAATCTTCTCCTGGAGCAACTGCAACAATCTGGTCACAGTCGTGTGGTCACTGTGGCTGCACTTCTGCACCGCTTTGGCAGCATTGACTTCCCTTTGCTTGCGTCCAAGAAGGATTTAGTTTCTGGTCAGTCGCCTTTGCACAACTTTCAGGCCTACTGCAGCAGCAAACTGTGTAATGTGCTCTTCACCAGGGAACTGGCCAACAGGTTAGAGGGCACCAGTGTCACCTGCTACAGTCTCCACCCAGGTCAGTGCTTACTGCACCTTCATAGGTGCAATAGGAATTTTGCTTTATTCAAAATATATCCTCTGGCAGCTATTTTGGGGGTCAAGACCAACTTGAAAGCATTTCTATTTTCACTAGCCTTTTGTGTTTAACAGCTTTAAGTCTGTTGCACACCTGACCACACACAGTAAATCAGTTTTCAGGAGTCATGAATTGAACCACCGACCTTCTGATAAGTAGAAGACTTGCTCTACTTCCTGTGCTACAGCAGTTTGAGTTTCATCCCAACAGCAAAAATAAGTCTGCAGAAGTCTGTAATTAACATTCAAGGTTATTTAATTGCCATTTTACAACATAAGGTTGTAGAATTAAATACAGTTATAGTTTTGTTAAGCTTCTACTAAGCCAATAAATAATGTGCATGTATTAGTTACAAATAAAATTTAAAAAAAAAAAAATTAGTTTTGAGTGCTGAGGAAAAGTTGAGAAGTTACACAGCTTTAGGATAAAAGCAGTCATTTAGTGTGGTACAGCAGTGGATGCCTCTGTAACTCTTGGCAGACGTCAGCAGGGTGAATTCCTGTGGCTGGATGGACATTGTCTCTTTTATATCCTTTAGGCTTTGTGCAAGCACTTCACCCTACCAATATTACTGATGCTTGGCAGATGCAAAACCTTCCTGTCTTTGGGACGTCCCATGACAGTTTTGAAATTATTTGAAGCATAAAAGAGAAAAACAAAAATGTCAATAGCTTTCGGCAAAGTGCATAGAGAGAAGAAGATTGCGACTCAGCAGAAAGATCAGAAAATCACAGTTTAAAACTGGTGCTACCAGGGTTTTACCAAAAGTTTGAAGCTGTATAGTTTTGTTTATAATGTTGACATTGGAATTCTAGGTTGACACTTGAATACACAGCCAGGCTATTGTGTGTACCACAAGGCCTTCGGTGCTGTGTGGGTTGGATGGGTGGAGTGGAAGGACAGATGCCAGCAGACAGCTGCTAATGATGATGGTACCCGTGAGAGAGAATCGGGGGAGGCCAGACCAGAACGTCAATGACTCTGTCTTACACACCCAGAGTCATACTGGATTTTGCTCTGATCTGAAGCTGGTTCTGGCAGGAGGAGAGCTTAGAGTTTATTTTTTAAACTTTTAGGATTAAAGTTGGTTTACTGTCACTTACAACTTTTCTAACCTGACACAGATGGAACATTTCTCATGTCTAAAGAACATATTTCACGTCCATCTGGGAAACAGCCCATAGACAGCGTTTGGAAGGGGCAGGTCATTTAAAAAAACTGGAAAGTGACTGGTTAAACATTCTGTCTGTTACATTCATTAATTATTATTATTTTTATTATTTAAACCAGTGGGGAGAAGAGTGAAAAAACATCTTTTCCATAAAAAAAACCTCAGCGTCTTTCTTTGCTCTCCTTTTGATGAGGAAATTTTGTCCAGTTTCTATAAAACTGCTTCTACTGCAGCATCCACACTAACCTCTTCGGCAGCTGCCATTGTTTTCAAGCTTGCAACCATTTCTTTTCTTTTTTTTTCCCTGCGGTGCTCCATGAATATAGCCCTGAAATGGAAAGACTTTTTTATTAACATTTGCTCCATCCTTTGTATTTTAAACTTGCATATTCCTCTCAAATGATATTGTCTTTTTCTCATTTTAATAACTTCAAAATATTTTTAGGTAGTTCTGCAGTTGAATGACAGCTGAAAAGGGAAGCCACTGATGGATCTCTAGTATGACTGACTACCATATTAGATATTTTACTGTTAGGACAGAATCTTATCTGTCAGCCAAAATTCTTCAGACATCCCTGTGTGAGGATCATTTTCTTTTTTCATTTACAGGAGTCGTCTATACAGAACTGTGCCGCAGTATGAGTTTGTGGCAGCAGCTCCTCATGATACCCTTTGCCAAGCTCTTCTTCCTGGATCCAGAGGGGGGGTCACAGACCACCTTGTACTGTGCCCTGCAGGAGGGCATTGAGCCTTTTAGTGGACGCTACTTCTCTAACTGTGCACTTCAACAAGTGGGAGCCTCAGGGCGTGATGATGCCCTGGCAAAGAAGCTGTGGGAAGTGAGTGAGAGGTTAACTAGCTTATCATAAGAAAATGAATCCAAATCCAGAAGCTCTGAGGATTGTACGAATGCCCTGTGCCTTATCAGAGACCCCAACATGTCTCTAGCATTAATGTCTTACCTAAGGCCTCTACTTCTGTAAGGGCAGATTTCTCATGGTCACATTTATGTATGAGATATGGGGTAATGGATCTTTTAAATAATGACAACGCATCAACAATGCAATATTTTACTATTTCCTGTATATCTACATGTCTGTTGTTGTACTGCTGTTTTATATTGAAGAGTTACACTTGTGGTTGTACTGCATTTTCTCATACATTTCTCATACATTTTTAAATGAGACTGCAATTTCAGCCAGAGTAATTATCAGACCGTGGCTGATAGTGAATGATGCAACAAAAACCAAACTGGATGCAAGAAAAGCTTTTACCTCTTGACCAACTTGTGTGTGACAGAAAGGAAAGAAAGTTAAAAACTTAAAGGAAAAATCTGAGACAGGGCAACTGCAAAAACCAAACAAGAGGCTAGACAAAATACATGCCTAAAATAAGGATGGCTTTCCAACATCTGACCCGATGAATGGGGAAAAACTCGGGTATTTCTTGCAGTCTCTACCACTGGCAGTGACTGCAAAATTAAAGAAACTAACAACTACTACAGCTTGATAATTGGACATTAGGCCGTTTCTTTCTCAACCTCACTAGAGCAGATGATTAATAAATTTGGACACTTTGATATCAGCATAATAAGGGAAATGGTGAATGATGAAGTGCCTGTTATTGACTAGCTCTTCTGTGGTCATTATACCACATTTAAAATGTTGATGTTACTAAAACTTTGACCTGATAATGAGGTGGATTTTTGGCATTAGTGATGAGCTCTAAGTTACTTAGGAGTCTTCTTGACTGCTTCTAACTTTCTCACAGAATTAGGTGCTGGTTTTGGCACTAAGGTGCTTTGTGTAGTACTGATAGTCCCAACATTTAGGAGTCCTAAAATTGGGACCCACACATTGAGAGTTACTCCTAAAACAGCAAGTTGGAAACGACCTTTAACCTAAAGTATTTTGAGAAAATTCTGTCACAGCAATATTAAAGGACTTTACCAAATCAGGACCAAGTCTAACAAGATAACCCAGACCGGTAAGGTTTTGGTATGGTTGAAAGGAATCATATCACATTTCACATGCAAGTAAAAGTCATGCTGAACAGTAACAGAGAGAGCTTTAAAAGAATGTTCTATATTTTATTGAGCGACTTTTTTGTTGCCAGCATGGGCAACAGTGGGAAGAGTAAAAAAATATTAGTATATTAGTCATATTATTATTATTTTTTTAGCTCACCACAACACAAAAAGAAGTGTTCGCGCATTAATAAAAAGTTCTCTATAAGGCCATTATGTTTAATTGGCATTTTAATAATAAAAAAAAAATTATTAGTCATGTTTTTTTCCATGTCTGTATTTTTCATGTGTTAAACCCCACACCCCAACACCCCCCCTTTCCTCCTCTTCTGCTCTATTATTTTAAAAGTACATTGGAATATGGTTCAAAAAAAGGCACAAATTCTCTTGTTTCTGTGGATTGAAGATGCTTTTCATACCTCTGCTATTTAAGTGTGTTCACTCCTTAACCAGTACAAAGGGAGTAATGACAGGATAATGTAGCTTTTACTGCTCTTTTTCTTCCTTCTTTAATGTTTTTGACAGCTTTCCACAAAAGGATCAGGACAGCTTTACTTGTACCAGATTTCATCAGTGCTACTGCTTGATAGCTATCAGACACAAATTCCAGTCATTTAAAACATGTCACTGAAAATATCAGATAACTCAAAAAATGGTTAGGCAACATATCAGAATGACTCTGCAGGTACCAGTACATTTTACTGAATTGACCACAGGGTATGGCTATTTACAGCTAAACAAATCAAATCAAATTAAGCTACAGGTAAAATTTTTCATAATGCTAAGGCAATTTGTTTAAATGCAGTTATTTGCCAACAACATAAGGATTTTTATTTTATTTTTTTTTTAAGTTTACTGCTTGTAAGAGGTGGGCTAGGCCTCCTCTAACCAGTGGAAGTAGGACAGTCAGGAGATGGTTTGTAAATGGACCGTGAACTCATCACTGTCAAGTTTGGACTGATGTGTTAATGGTCATGCACTGTAAACTGGTTTGTATGTGTCCCTGTGATGGCTGTAATGTAGCAGTGCACCCTGGTGGAGATGAGGGTTCATTTATTTAGTCCTGCAGAATTTAAGTCTGACTGCTATCGTTAAAATAAGAAATCTTACATTGAATCGACTTTGTCAAAGTAACAGTGATCCAGTATAGCAGAATAGTATTTAGTAGAAAAAAACAGAAGTGTAACAATCACTAGGAAATTCTTATGTCATCTTAAGTTGTGAAGGTAAAGCTGCCACTCTACCTGAAAAGCAGCTGTGGGATTCAGTCAAATAACCAATTTTATTTGCATTTTATTTCCATTGTACTTGTGTATTGCTCTTATTGAATTCTTTTTTTTTTTAATTAAAAGCAATTGAAAGTAAAGACTGATTTGATAAAATCTGTTCATATTTACACCAAGTCTCAATGCAGGCTGAATTCTGTGACAAGGACAATCAGTTTTACATTATATGCTCATAATCATGAGGGCATTTTTACTTTTTTTAACATCCAGGCACAACTTTTAAGAGACCTAGCACTACTGTCAATCACACATATTCACTTTGATGGAAGTTTCTTTAATTTTCCTAAATGATGATGTCACTGTATAATGCTGGGCTGTTATTGACCTTTACACCCTGAAGGTTCTTGAGAGCTGCAGTGCTTTGGTCTGTCATATATTTATTAACTTTGCCATAGATTAATAAAGGCTTTTTACCTTTTTTTTTTTAGATTAATAGAGTGCTATGGACTGGTTTTTGATTGCCCACAACACACTGTGTGTGTTGATATCTCTCTGTGAAGGAGACAATGCTCTTTTTCATTGCTTAATCTCACTGTTCCCAAAGAACACCTGTACATCTTAATTGAGGATCCAATCAGCGCTCCTACATTCATTTGTTTTTCATGCAAATATTGCAACAGTTGCTCAAAGAATGGTTACTAAATATATTAAATGTTATCACAACAAGAAAAAAAAATAGCTAACCCGATTGTTTAAGGACAAAGACATATCATGGAACATCAGCATTGTTACACTTGTAAATGAAGGTGCAGATAATCAATATTGACTTTAGTGTCTCTAGTGAAGTAATCGATGAGCGGTGGAGAAGGAGGACTTGTTGACTGCTTGTTGAGACCAAAACAAATCAAAGAAAAAACATGAATGAAAAATTAGCACATTTACTTCTTAAAATGTGAGTCCTTCTTAAGAAGCTGCTTAAGGTACACTTATTGCTGCCTCTCCAATTGTGAAACTTTTTAAACATTTGACTCCATTTAAGGTTGTCAATGTCAATTGAGTCCACAGGGGGGCAGTAGTGTAGCATGGCTGTTACAACAGAAACCCAAGCATTTTTTCAAGCTGTTCCTTGCCTGTTGTTGCTTGGAGCAAGGTTGTGGAGGACCTTAACCCAGCAGACCTATGGATTCTGTTCATTATGAGCACTGATTATTAACACAGGTTGGCATGAAAGCTGGGTCAGTTGTGTGTGTTAAGAGAGGTGCTCTTGTAATTACTTAGTAGGACATTCTTCTGCACAGGATTCTCCTTTAACGTCAGTGTTGGTGGGAAGGAACACACATCTCCGATCGATTCCTATCTTCTTCTGCCTTCAACTATCCCTCTGTCCCCTTTCTTTAACGGGGGGGGGGGGGGGGGGGGGGGGGGGGGGGGGGGGGGGGGGGGGGGGGGGGGGGGGGGGG
>JAPZDV010000024.1:1048399-1060925 GCA_029814665.1 Acanthurus lineatus
TAAGTTACATATAGAGCAGGGTAAAAAATTTGCAATTAATTTGCGATTAATCGCGTGTTAACTCAGGACACTAATGCAATTAATCGCGATTGAAAATTTTAAACAACTGACTGCCCTAGTATATATATGCATATCTTACTAAAGACCTGCCAGCTCTTTTCAAAATTTTTTTAAGCTGTCCACAGAGATTCACTCATACTACACAAGGCACTCTAAAGACTTTCATCTACCATTTTGTTAGACTTCCCTTAACCAATACATTTTAAAATACAGAGGACAATCTCTTTTTGGAAAAACCAACATCAATATTAACATACTATTAAAAACACATTTGAAAAGGTCTTAAATCAACATGGACTTTCAAAAATTCTTAGTTTTCATTACAATCATTGTGTCTTTACACATACATGTCTATATGATTATTTATTTTTATTCTTTTCTCAGTGCTGCTTTGTCTAATGGTTGTGTTTTTACAGTATCTTTATAAGCCTTTTGTGATGTCTAACTTTTCTTGCACATTTTTAAATCTTATATCTATTTCCATTGTCTTTTAAAGAATGTGTAAATAAATTAACACAACTAACAGACTAACTGAACGATGACGTTTGTGGGGTTAAATCAAAATAATCACATTTTGTGTTTCATAATTACAAAACTAAGTTTGAGGTTCACTCATTATTTTAATTTCTTTTTTGAACAGTGATGACGCTCTATAGCATATGATATATCAGGTTTTGATAGACTGTTTAAAATAGATTATTTACAGATATTGATTTAACAAAACTATAATATTAGAAAGCATATTATTTAATACTTAATTTTTTTTTTTTATCACAAATGACTGAATTAAGAGCTGTTGAGAGTTTTAAAAGTGAGAAGCCTGCAAGCCATTACCCTTCATCAATTACTTACTACAATATTAAGTCTGCAGTTAGTTGACTCAGCCACGTGTTTTAAAATATGTCTGGGTTCACTAGTACAGCTTCACACCTCTACACCTGTTAAAATCAAATAACAACTCCACACGACTGTTGGGTACGTCAGTATGGTAAGAATCCAGGGGCTCAGGAAGGATGACCACCCTGCATACTATATGTCCACATGTATGACATGCAGTTTTTGATAATGATTCCAGCTGACAACCTTTTGTTGCATGTCATACTTATTTTTGTTCTATTTCCTACTTTCCTCTATCCTACTTTCGGAAAAATGCCCCTCCAAAATAGTCCCAGGAAAAATGTCTCAGCCATAGGGTACTCTTGGAGTGTTGTGTAAGGAAATGCCCAGAAACTTCTGTTTTTTCTTAGAGGAGTCTTTTTTTATTTTTCTCTTAAATAAAGCAAACAAAGCAGTTCTGTAACTGTACAAATACTTTTATAATTTATTTGTTTAATAAAAAAGATTTAGGTAGTACTCCCTGATAAACCAATTTTTTTCTCACTCTTGACCTAGAGCTGATCTGTAGAGCTTATGTAAATAATTTATCATCCATGAGCCACTATTTTGCAATTGACAATAAAGCCATCATCACTAGAAAATGTTTTGGTTGTTTGTATTAAGTTATCCTGCAGCATGATTTATTTATTTAAGCACGTCATGTACAATTTTAAATAAAAAACACAATGTGCTGGCTTCACCTCGGACAGGAGTGTCAGTTTACTCGAGTGATGCTGCAATGATTAAATTGTCTGAAAGACACACACTCACACATACACATAAGATTAATTTCATGCAACTGCCGCTGTGGTAGCTGTCCTGCTTCCCCTTGCCAACAATCGGTGTCACAGAGCAACAGCGGTTGTGGTGGGGGTTTTTTTTGAATAAAAACTATGGCTAGGGGCACTTAGTTAACTTATTGTGGAAAACTGAGGCCCTCATCAACACACACTCACACCCCCCCCCCACACACACCCTCCTGTCTTTTGATAAGGCTTGTACCCTTGTCAACAAGCACACAATTTAATTAGTGTTGATTGTTGTTGGCATGTTCAATAGTTATTAATTAGAGCAGGGAGAGGCCCCAGTTTTCATTGCACGCCCGAAGCTGTGACTCATTGTGTTGTCTCACACTCTAGAATAACAGAGATGCTGTAAAAAAACAAAGACTTGGGCGTTGAGGTTGTAACCCCTCACCATCTTTTTAACTAAGAATATATTATTAAACTTCAAAATGGTCACAAGAAGTGTGCTTTTAGTAATTAATCTCCTGCTAATGATCAGTTCTGGATTATTTAATCCTAATTTAAGAAACAGACTTTTAATGTGAAAACAAATGTTTGATGTCTCAGCTTTGAGAAAACATTAGAATTTTTGAGTTTTTGAGAATTTACACATGCTGAGCAGTATATATTCTGTATAAAGCATATGAGGCTTGGAAATTTGCAAACATTTTCATTTATAAACTAACTCTAAATGACCAATACAATATATAGCAAGGCATTCCTTATACCTATTATGGATCCTGGGGTATTTTAATTGGCCTTGTGAGACCCCTTATCATTGGCAAGTTTCCCTTAGATGTTTTTTTTACACAATTTTTAGGCTCTTGCTATTTAATTTTATATTTTTAAGTATTTAATTGAAAATTTTAACCTACAATCTCCTTGTTTGTGGACCCCTTCAACAATCTGCTGTTTAAGTTCTGTGGCTAGAAATGAACATCCACATCTCTTAGGTATTGAGAGTCTAATTTCCTCAATATGGCTAAAATGTTAGCAAACACTTAGCCATAAACATCAAGCAGACTCAGAGTAATATTAACATTTATGTGTAGTTGTGTTTGTGTGCTCTTGATGAAAGTAAGTCCACATCCACTCTTGTTTTTATTTTTTGGCAATATCTTGCTAAATTCTATAAAATATGCACTAGCTAGTCTCTAACTTTCTGTCTGCTGCTTGGTGATAGACAGCTAGAGTACAGTAGGTTTATCAGTGCATTTGGTAAAAATAAATAGTTGAGAGTTTGGTAAAATTCTGGTGTTTTGTTTGGACTTATAGTACAGTGAAAGTTTATTTTGATGCTTTCACTTTATTATATCACTGTTTTTCATTCCTTAAAATTAATAAGAGGTATATTGCAATCTGGAACATCATGGTATCATTATTTAAAGACTCACAACCTAACTTGGTCTGACTTCTCCCCTGTAGTCTATTGCTCCTCCGCAGCTGCACTCGTATTGACCTCCCTCTCTGTGCTCTTGGGCTGACACTTCATCAAGAGGCCTTGTGATAAAGCAGGAGTGACGAGGACCATCCTACCCCCCTCCGCTTTTTCCTCTCCGTCGTGCTCTTGATGTGCCTTTTGTTTGGTGCCTAATGACAGCTGTGATGGAACCGTCATGCTCTGTGATCACACCGGCCCGCATCCAGGCCTTCTTTCTGCTGCCACCACTGCTCTGCTCATTCTCTATCTCTATATGCTCCTAGTAGGAGAGCTCTGAAGGTCAAACACAACCTTGCAATCCCACCTTATAACCCCCAGATGTAAGGTGGCATCATATCAGAGCTTATCTGGGAGATCTGGTTTGTTTTGTAAAATATGCATTTGTGTATATGTTTATGTATATGCTGCCATAAGCTGCAGACAGGGAGACCCAGTGGCTAAAAATATCATTTTCTCTGACCCAGAAATTGTCTGGAGGGTTCATTGGAAACTTGTGCAGCTGGGTGCGTTTCCTGCTGTTTGCCTGAACACATACCCTCATTCGGAGACGGTGAGCAGCTCTGCCTATTAAAATGTAAATTCCCCCTTGGTGCAGCAGCAGTAGCAGGAGCAGCATCAGTAGCGACGATGGCAGGCGAACTCAGACTGCCATGCAGCGGGTAGAAGGGGAAGCTGGTGGGGGTGAGAGGTGTACACGCTATAGGCAGGATCTGTCTTTCACTATGCAGCGGCTCCCAGATAGGCAGCATGTGGCCATATGATATGCTCTGCTGCTGGTCCCCCTTTGCAGATTTTAAAGTCTATAATGGAAACAAAAGATGACTGGGCTGTTCCTCTAAGCAAGCTAATTGTAATTGTAACCTTAATTTTTTTTTACTTAATGCAGTCAAACTGCATGTATATTTTTATGTGAATTCTTTAATTTTCATACATGAGGCAGTTTACGGTGGTTCTTTTGTAACTTAAATTAATTACGTGTGATTATTAAAACATATTTTAAAAAAATTTAAAGTCAATTCTTTAAATATTGCAATTAGAGGTACAAAAAGTTACAGGTACATCATTGGAAATTGAAGAGATACAATTGCAAGATAGGAATTCTTTATCATACTGTCCCCCTGCATTAACATACTTTTTTAGCTGTAGTCTACAGAACTGAAAATCAGTTCTTAACAGATAAGTAGAACAAATCCTGTTTTTGAATTTTTCTGGTAGAGCTGAAAATTAAAAAACAAACAAACAGTAAATATTAAATAATAAAATGAGAGGCTAGTTCTGGTTCTGAATAATGCTGTGGCTTTAACAACAAAAAAATATAAACATGAATGGCGGTTTCATGTTTCATCCATACTGTGAACACTGCATACTTATATACTTACACAAGAACATTCCTGCAATTATTGCCACTGCAGAAAAAGTCACATGCACTTAGTACATATGCAGAGAAACGCTGTCTGATTTGTCTGTATTTTTATTCTTTATCTATTGTGTCTGTTCTTTTTTTTGAAGTTATTTGACCCTGAGTTTAAAAGCCAGCTAAGGAATAAGAGTTGCATTACTCAGACCCATGTAACCATGTATTGTCCATAATTCACATAATTAAAGACAGAGAAAAAGAGATTATGGATTTAATGTGCGGAGGTTAGTCAAAGATTTTGTAAAGAAGTTCAAGAAAACCAATATATTAAATTAATCAAAATGCATAATGTTTTTATGTAATTGTTGTAATGGTCCAAATACTTCATGACATCCTCAGCAGATCTGCATATAAATGTTTGTACATACTTCTTGTTTATATGTGCCTGTACAGAATATAAGCTTAATTATAAAGCTGTATTGTTTGCTAGTAACACGTCTTTTTTTATTATTATTTTTCTGACCATCTAATAAGGCCTGAGTCTGAGTAATATCAAGCTTTAGATGCATGCAGTCATTTATATTTGTAAACTGTACTCACATTTTTGTTATATTTTCAGTTAGGTTATATTTAGTTTTAATTATATTGTTTTTCTCTTACTTTGATTTTTTTTTTCCATTGAGGGTATGTGTGTTGCTGTACTGTATCTGTCAAAGTTACAGCTGATATTTGGGTATTCTTTTACTGATGAGATAAGTTATCAATATATAAACTGACTGTGCAGTAGTCATGATATCAACCGTTCAACACTCATAATAAACACAAATTTGACGAAAATGTCAAATCTGGTAGCTACATTAGCCAAACAAACATGCACAGGCATGTTTCCATTTCCATTAGTTCCAAGTATTATACACTGTGCTCGTAGTTTGTCTTATTCTCTAATTTTCAAAATAATAAGGGGTAATGACAAAAATTGATGACTTATAAGGATTATTGTCTAAATCAAAGCTGAATTCAAATTTTGTCACAGCTGGCTGAATTTGGGTGGCATCACATCTAAGTTCTCAGTAAGTAACACTAGATGGAGCTGCGATCTTATAGCAGGCAGCTCACACTTCATGACACAGTACAGTGGCCACTTTCACAGGCTGCAACTATGCTGAAAGACATAAAGCCCCTGATCCTACTATCTGCCCCTGTGCATGGTGAATATCCTGCTTGTACTGTATATGACTTTTTTTCCCTGTGTAGCATGTCACTGAATAACAAACAATGGAATAAAGGAAAAAAATGATTTTTTTATTTTAATGTGTATATGTTTAAACAACTTTGACTCTGTGGTCTCTAAGGTGTCAGAGGGTGCTGCTGGAGGAGGAGTCTTGCGACAGAATGTCATTATTTCATGAAACTGAAAGACTGTGGTGGAATTCACTTGATGCTGTCTATTGTAAGACAATAAGTAGGATTGATTTAGCAGTCACAGGTTGATTTATGTGGGACTAAATGACAGTCTCATGTCCCACACACCCTGTGCCCTTTCCATGCATTTGGTGAAGAGCAAATATGACATTTTATGAAAAACCAAGCTTTCTTACACACTCTCTCACACACTTGCTCTGGCGATTTTGTGAGTTAAAATGCACTGGTATGAACATGAGGCAGATATTAGATTAGTCACATGCCTTTTGCTTGTTTTCTAATTTGCATAAAGAATAAAGTTGGTGCCATGTTATTTCTCTCTCAGTGTGACCAATCTAATGAAAACAGCAGTTTGAATCAGAACTTTGCTTAAAAACTTCATAATGGAGTAAGATCTGTGGGCAATTGCTTTCTCAATACTGATTAGCTCACACTGTGTCTTTAACTGCTACCTAAACCTGCAGGAACCAACCAACCTGCACACATATAAAGTGGTTTCTCTTGCTGAAGAGAAAAGAACATATGGTTCCTGACTGATATTATGAAAATGAGTACATTTTAAAATTCTGATGCAAAATCAAATTCAGTATATTAAAAATGAAAAACTGTATAAAGGAAAAATAAAACTAAAATATGGATGGGCTGTAGAACAATAACAATTTATACCCTTTTATTTTGCTTTTCCTTGATTTCTGAAATTTTTAAGAATTAATGACAAATGATCAAGTCATTATCAGTAAATAAATGTGTTATGCCACATCTGTTTGTATGTTAACAAAACTGTACCTTTAGCTTCCTAGTGTGAAAAACAGAATCTTTCCTTAAGAAAACCTTTCTAAACATGTGTGTTGCAAAGCAGTTACATTACTTGTTAATATCGTATGGTCAGTTAATGTGCAAACTCATATTACAAAGTCAATTCAAACTAACTGATACAAACTAATACAAGTTTGCAAAAATCACTTGTATAACTCAGATTTATTTCAGCATAGAGGAGTATGAGCGGTCACCCACATGCACACACACACAAACGCACGCACAAACGCACACACACACACACACACACACACACAAATACTCTTCACAAACACAAGGTTGCTGCATTACCTGCTAGCTATAGCTAACATCAGGACAGTTTGCGCATTGGCTCTTTGTGTAAGTTGCCATAAAAGTCAGGTGTTCAGTTAGTTTAGTTTGAATAATGTAAAATCTAAACACACCTTGAACAGTGTTGTGCTGATGCACAGTCTCCCCTGGCACATGGACTGTAACTGCTTTGTTGTAATAAATTGTACTCAGTCGGTCTTCACTGTACAGCCTCCACAGTGTTTCTGTAACTGGACCCTGAAGAACTCCTTGTCTGTTCTAAGCTGTCCCACATTCAGTCCACAAAATAGTCCTCTTCCTCCTCTCAGTGAAATTGTTTATTCCGTCCTCGAGAGATGTAAGAGTTGAAAATTGTCCATCTGGCTTTTTCTGTGAAAATGAATTCCAGGTCTAACCAATTGTCAGGCCTGGTGTAATTTAAGAGATTGCTCCAAATATCTTTAAAGTAATGAGAAGTCATTGTTGTGACTGTTGTTAGAACGCACAATAAAAAGGCTTCCATTCTGTCTCAAATGTTACATTCAGCCACCATGAGGGAAAAAAGCAAAAAAGTCTAAATGACTCTACGGCCTTTTGAACCACAAGTCAAATATCATTTTTTGAGCTCCTCTCCTGAGTAGTAGTCACCAAATACTGCTGTTAGTACTGATTGAAAATCCATGAGGACCTTTGTGAAAGCAGCACAGGGCCCTTGAAAAATGATACAAAATATGTCTCTGTCCTTCCTATCAAAATGTTATGTCTGATGTCTGCAGCACCTCAACTCATAGCTCAATTATTTTAGCTGAAAAAAGAGATTGGCTGGAGAGAGTTCATAGACAATTTCACTTTTATTTGAAATGACTGTGACCACAGCAGTTGAGATAGACATTTAGAAGCCATCAGAGCTCTTTTGGAGTCATCGGCTTTGGCCCTTCTGCTCCTGATTTGTCACAGTTTTGTTCTTGCAGTGTAGTACTGAACAGATATTGTCTACTTTAGATTGTTTGGTTGTCACCGAAGTCATTTATTTTTTTCAAATTCAGAGGTTTTTTTTACATATCATATATAGCTTTGACACACTTTAATGCATAATTCCATTAGGGTTACAAAAAGCTATGGCTAACCTGTTTCAAAGGTCATAGCTGAAGATCCCTACAGTACTTTCACTAACTCTCAAAACATCTTCAGCCTCTGGTTTTAAGACAGTTAAGTTATTTAACTTTTAATGGTGTAATGGCACTGTTATCCACTGAAATAATTAAAAGATATTAAAGGTTTCATTTAAGTCATTGTAAAATTCACAAGATTTCAAAATTTTAAGAAAACAAGATAAAATTCACCAAAATCATTCACTCACCTAATCCAGTTTGATCAAAACTTGGGTTACTTCATTAGATGTAAAATTCCTGATGCTCAGTCTTTCTAATTTCCATCTTCCTGTCCATGCCTGCAGTGTCATCCTCATCAATGGGGTTAGAATGCTTGCTAAAGCTCTGTGAATCATTTTAATACCGTCACATCTGTCCTCAAATCAGCCTCCATTGGTCTCAGAGGCTGTTTCAGTACCAGTCTATCCATGTTAACTGAGAGGCTGCTGTGCCTGTTTCTGTATCCTCTGGTGCAAACACCAACTGTCCCCTGGTGATACAAGTTTCGTATTGAGGCAGACTTCACTCAGCTTATAGAGACAGTCACTGCATGACTAACTGGGCTAACTGAGCTAGCTAATGGCAGATACGGCCAAAGAGAGCTGCAGCAAAGAGTTAAGTGAACAGGCATTTAGCAGTTACTCTGTTGATATGTTGCCCAACATGTGTAAGTGGCCTATGCATGGTGGCTGTTTCAAAAACTTTCTCTGATCGTCTCTACCATTTAGTTTGTCTTTTTAAGTTGTTTTGGAACAGTCCCCATTCAAAACCCTAATCACTTTTTCAGCTGGGTAAGCTGACAGAATAAAACTTTTTTTTTCAGTTTAGACATCATTTCGATGTCTATATTGGAATAAATATTAGTAGACTCTTGACAAATAAAAGTAATTTACTAGATGGCCATAGTAATACAATGAATATTAATTATTCAATAGAAATAGTATTTTTTTATTAAAAATAGTAAGTCTTTGTATGGATTTGTGTAAATATATTTAATTAAAGCTCTCAAAGCCAGAATTAGGTAAAACTAGGGTGTATTGATACCTGGTGCTTATCACAAGTTTAAGTTATTATTATAGTGGCACTGACACACCCTTTGTTGTTGTTTCACCGGAAACAAACCCTTATTGTCTTTGAAGTAGAGATAGACCTTTCTCACATGAAAAGAGGGGAGAGACATAGAATTCATATAGTAATGTGAATCATGGGTTTAAGTGTAAATGATGTCTTAATCTGACCTAAACAAAGTGACTTGAACTTTGCTTAACCACAGAAAAAATGGTTGCGCATGTTTGCAAAATTCCAGCAACACATAGTTACATTATACTTTCAATGACAAACATTTCTAGAATTCAGACTTAGGAGCATGCAGAATGTGTTAGACCAATCCTGGGACTTTACTTTTGGCCATGGAGTATGATGCACACAGTTCAGACCCATTACACGGTCCCATTCAGAATGCTATATTTAGGTTTCTTTGTTCTCTGTGTCTCACCTGGCTTGTACCTGTAGCATCGCACTCTGGTATACGGTGAAACTGAATAATCCTGACTCCCGTAAGGAAACAGTAATAAACCCTCCTTCGTTGCTGATACATGCATATGAATCTGTCATTAGTCCCCCCACGCACAAATCCAAGCATCCTCACACTGTGACACCCCTCCATCTGCGTTCCATCTTTCTCCATCTCATCCCCCCTTGCTCACATGCATGGCATAGTTAAACACCTTGTGATTTATGGAGCTTTAATTTGGTCGAGGCCCATCCATTGTTTTGCAGCTTGCAGTGCAGCGGGCTGCCCCGCTGACAGTAATTTCCCGCCAGTTGGGGAGGATTGTGTGTCATGAGCTAATGGCATCCTCTTTTCCCCTGTCTTTAGCAGAGGAAGTGTGTGTCATTGTGTGAGTGGTTGAAAAAGAAAGCTTTTGTTTGAAATCAAGTAAGAAGACAGTGGCGGAGTAGGAAACAAACAGCAGTATTTATTTACTCTGCCAATTGCACTTGACGGCTCAGTGTGTATTGAAAATGCGGTGTCTGCGGCTGGAAGAAGGCTGGGGCTGGAGGTTGTGGAATAGATGGTAGCAGATAGCGGGTTACAGCAGTCCACTGGCTGATTAGAGAGCTGCTGTTGCTAAACCATTTCCCTTACCTTCAGACCTCCCTCACTTCAACGTGGCGATTAATCCTGATGGAAGTAGACAATTGAGCGAGACACTGTTTGATTGCCGTTACACATATTTACTAAATGGTAGCTTTGTGCACCAGTCTAACCACCTTGCTGGGTTCAAAAGCTGCAGCCAGTTAAAAATCTGCTTAATGTCAGTCATTCTGAAAACCATTTATTTTCTCTCCTTTAGGTCAGAATTTTGTTGTTGTTTTTCATTTTGTTGATTACTCTCCTTATTTTTTTCTTCTTCTCAATTTACTACTTGAATGCAGAGTTTTAGCACCACACTTCTTAGAAATAGGTAAATGTTTTGGTAACATATGTAGTTAAAAGTTTAAAAAAGGGTCAGTTATTTTCTAAAACCTCTGGCCACTATAGTTTTTATAGTTTATGAACATTGCTCAAACAGGAGGAAATATTGGGATTGCAATATTAAAACCCATAGGCGAAGCCATCCATGTTAAACAATTCTGAACCAAGGAGTTTTGTTTTTCAGGAGCAACTTCAATTTTCTGTCTTTAATGTCTAGGCAGATCAGCTTTAGGAAAAGTCAAATTAAGTTAAGTCAATTTTATTCATTCAGTGCACAACATAAGTTGTCTACAGACACTTTACATATAGAGTGGGCCTTAACCATACCCTACAATTAAATCTATCAAATTAAATTATAGTAAAGGAAAAGGACACATTAGAAAAAGATCACAATTTTCTGCATTTAACTCAGACTCCCTGCAGGCCTATTTAAGAGCCTGACCTTCACAGGCTTTTTGCCACCTCAATACATGAGGGACACATATTTCATATATTAAGACTGAATATTGCTACTGGACATAAATAGTAAGGTGCAGAAACACCAAGTACAAAGATTCATTTCCAGGGACACTGGAGTTCATTCCTTACTTTGGTCCAGACCAAAACCCCTTAACAACTTTTCGATGGATTGCCATGAAATCATGTACAGAAATTCATGGTTTCTGAGCAATAAAACCCATATACTTATAATATATCCCTGTCTGTTCACTTACAACACCAGAAAATTAATAATTATTATTTTTGAGGGAAACTTGTAAACCACCATTGGATTGGACTGGATAGAATGTGGTATACAGATTCATGTTCCCTCCATGATAATTTGTAAAAATTCTGGCGAATCAGAAATTTTATTGTCTGTCATAAAGCAATAAATATGTGTCTTGGCATGATTGATGAAGCTACTCATAAAACATAGATAAGCATCATCATCATTCAATTTGTTCAATTCTTATGTTCAAATACTTGCCAAACTAATGGTAATCTTATCATCCCATCTGTTGTCTGTAATGTATCATCCTCTGCAGGGTCATTTGGGGCTGATGCTAATCCAAGTTGACACTGGACAAGTGGTTAGCTGCACCTTGGACAGGTCTCCGGTTCATCACAGACACAAAGACACCAACACAAACATCTGTGCTCACATTAGTCACAGTTTAGAGTGGCCAATTAACTGGCATGTCTTTGAACTGTTGAAGGAGGCCATAGGCCAGCACCTGAAAAACCCCCTCACAGACACAAGAAGCGCATGCAAACCCCACACAGAAAGGCGTGCTTTCATATTTTTACTATGAACATGTAAGTATGTTGCTCATAATGTTTCTGAGAACTACGTTGTATTGCTGCTAGCATCACTATGGTCTATTACTTCATGTCAGAGTATGGCTTGTATTCTGGCAACAGAAGGACCATGTGTCAGTGTGATATTAACAGATGACTGAACTTCTTGTCCAGGTAGAATACTGTATGGTACAATTTGCTGCTTGAAAAAGGTTTTTTTTTACATAAATTAATGTTATTTCTGTTACTGCCTATACAAAAGAATTCTAAGAATAGCAAAATCATCCCTGAGGTGTTCCTCCTCAACAAGTTTTACCTTTTATTTCTGTTTGATTTGTCTGTGTACATACAAAGATTACATGAACATGACCTTTTCTCAAGCACACAAGTAACATGGTGTGGTGGAGTTGAGCGAAACAATGCTTTCCTTGATGGTTAGTGAGTCTGTCCACTTCCATATCTAGCACCTCAGGGGAGCTGAGCTCTGGATGTCTCTGGCATCCCTATTACATCATAAAAATCACTCATTATTAACAGCTTTAGAACAACATTCAAGAGAAAACAACTTTGAAATGGGAAACTTGATGTTTT